>CAUYTI010129149.1:0-67358 GCA_963575145.1 Galago senegalensis
TTTACAGTTCTGGGAGTCAGAAATCCAAAATGGTTTTCCCTGGGCTAAAATAAAGCTTTTGGCAGGACTGTGCTCCCTTGTTGGAGTCTTTAGGGAAGAATCCACTTTCTTTCCATTTCTAGCTCTCATAGCAGTGGTTCTAAACTTTCCTAATGCCACGCCCTTTAATACAGTTCCTGTGGGTCACAACTCACAGGTTGAGAACCGCTGTCCTAGAGGGAGCCTGCATTTCATGGCTTGTGGCCCCCTTCTATCTTCGAAGCAAGCAATAGCAGGGACTTTACCCCGTCATGTCATGACTGACTCTCCTGCTTCTCACATTTACTTCAAGGACCCCTGTGATTAGATTGGACCCATCCAAATAGTTTGGGATAATCTCTCTTCTTAACCTAATTCCATCTGCAAAGTCCCTTGGCCATCTGATGGCCATGTAAGGTAACACATTCACATGTTGTGGCAATTGGGATCTAAATACCTTTGAGGGATCATTCTGTCTACCACAAATGATAATATAAAAATATAATTAACAATATGAATGTATTTTATATTTTCTTTAAGTGTTTGTTTAGGCTTATTTTTGTAATTTCAGACCGATATGAGGGTACAGATGATTAGGTTACATTGTTAGAGGCTTCTTCACCAAGACGTACAAACAACTGAAATTTCAGTTTCCAAGTTTGGAATTTACTATTTAAAGTCTTTCCTTGGAGCAAGTTACTTCACAAGGGAGTTTAATACATAATAGAAGTAAAATTTAACCATTAAGTTACAAGATTAAGGATTAAGAAAAATAGGTTATTTCCTAGCCCTGCTGTTAATGTATTACATAACTTTGGAGAGTCTTTTATCCTAGTGTAATTCTATTTTTTCACCTGATACAGAAAATTTTGAGAGCTGTGTTATCCAATATTGTAGCCCCTATCCACATGTGGCCTCTGTTTTGCAAGCCACATTTCAAGTACACAGTATCTGTATGTGGCTAGGGCTACAGTATTGGATAGCACAAAATACAGAACATTTCTATGATCACAAAAGGTTCTTTTGGACAGCACTGATCTAGAGGGTACATATATAGTGAAAATGTCGGTATTCATATGCACTTAGATACCCCGTAGGTGTCTCAAAACAAGCATTATTGTTTCCATTCCTACTTGGCATACTTCTAGAGTCTTTTACATCCCTTATCACACTGCATCATATTATTTATATTCTCCCTGTCCTCTTCCCTTCATTCCTTCCCTTCCCCCTCCAAAGACCAACACCTACTCCCATTCTTGTGTTCATTTTCTATGTAGATGGCAGCATCAAGCAGGAGTGCCCATGATAAGAACTTGCAGGTGGAGGATTATTTCATCTTCATCACTGCCTCACTCCGTCTGTTACTAGAACATACCTAATGTACTGTTTTCCTTCTCTTTTCCACTGTGCTTAGTTCACACCCCCATTCCCTCTCACCTGATTACCAGAATAGCTTTCTAAATGTTATATTTGCCCTCCACTACCACCAGAAAGATGTTTTAAAAATGCAGTCATTCCTGAGAAAAATTAATACGTAATTGTGACTAGCCAGACACTCCTCTACAAAGCTCTTTAGGAATGATCTGCACCCTTTCTATATCTCTCCCTTTCTCTATCTTTGAGATTCCTGTTCTAGCCATGTTGAACTAGTACTGGTCCCGGATCTTGGTGCATTTTCCGGCTTTACACACTAGTCCCTCTGCCTGGAACACGTCCCTCAACTCATCTTTACTCCCTGAAGCTTCTGAACACATACATCCAGATTGTTTCCCTTCCTACTGGGTGTACTTCTAGAGTCTGCACCGCATTATACACATATCTTTATGTTTCTGTCCTTCCCACTGGACTCCAGTGACTGGACTATAAAGTCCTCAGGAACAGGATCCATGGGTTAAAATCTTTGTATCTTCTAGAGCCTAATATATTGTCCCATTGGCACATACTAATGAGACACTGTTGGGTAAATGGTTACAAGTATGGACTTTGGAGATAAACCGTGTTTCTAATCCCAGCTCAGCACTTACTAGCTGTCAGACTACAGGCAGATCCCTTCACCTTCTGTGGCAGGGGAATAGCCATATCTGTATCAAAGTTGTAAAAGATTAAAGGTAACATCTGTGGCATGTTTACCACACTACCTGGCATATAAACTCTCATAAAAATTGGCTATTCTTAGGCTCTCGGTAAATATTTGTTGACTTGTTATATAATTTTTAAATCTGTGATACTACCTTTTTAATTTCTTATAAGACTATGTAACTCTATAATTTTTACACATACTTGCCAAATTTAAACTTTAAACTATGTAACTTTTTTATGTTTGTTTTCCAAATAAGTGACTTCAGTAGACTCTGCTCCAGCGGCTATCAAATTGGAATCACAACCTTCACCAAAAAAGGTTTCTCTTTCTTCAGAGGCCACTAGGAAACCATCACAAATACGCAGTCCTTTAACTGAAAGCAAGAGACCTAAGTGGGTGCCACCAGGTATGGTATATTTATGATCAAAGGCAAGAACTTAGAAAATGACCACTCGTAGATTTATCCTAGTTATACATGCTATTATATGAGCATCTTCCCATATTCTCAAAACCAAAGTTTCTAGCTCCTGTATTTATTCATCTTTTATTTAACCATTCCCTTATTATCAAGTATCCAGGTCATTTATGGGTTTTTTAGTGCTACAAATAAGCTTGTGATAAGCACAAACAGCCTTATTTTTGAAATCTGTGGGCAAATTCCTGATTATTTTCTTAGAATAAAATCTCTAGTAGGTGAATTACAGTGAAAAGCATAAACATTTGAGATTCCTGATGTGTATGTTTCTGACAACAGATGCTTTGCTTAGGGCCTTCTGACTTCCACAGTCTGAGTGAAGACTCAGGACCTATCGTGGGAATTCCAGCATTTAACAAGTGCCCTAGCAAACTGAACCTTTGCCTCTTACAAACCCAACTTCTTTTTCTTCTCTTTTATTCATAGCCACATTTCGCTGATCCTTTAAACATTCTTTGACCTTCAGCCTTCTTGACGTTACTAAAACCCTAACCTGGGTGCAAACTATTGCTGCCTTCCTATCTAGTCCTGTGTCCACTTCCCCTCTTCCAACTGCCTGAACCTTTTACTCCAGTGCAACTGATACTTTTCGTCCCTCAAGTACATTGTGTGTGTTCTTCTGTCAGGGTCTCTATGCATTCAGTGTTCTCCTCTGCTATGTCTTTCTTCATGTGTCCCCTCCAAATCCTCTAGATCTACTCTGGTTTCACTGGACTGCTTTGAATGACCTTTCTAAATGGCCCACAGTGGCTACTCTGCTAAAGATGACTGGGTATTCACAGATAGACTTAGGCCTGAGCTATGAAGCTACATGACGACTTAGTTTATTGAGTCTTCATTTCTTTATGTGAACTGTCCGGAACTCATAAGCTTTAAAGTCCTTTCTTGTTTAAAAGTTCTAAGATTTTTTTTTTTTTTTTTTAGTTCTAGGATTTTTAATGAGGACTTAAAAGTCTTTTAGGGAAGGAAAAGAGGAAAGATTCGTTCCTAAAATGATGACATCATTCAAAGAGTATAAATAATATAAATATTATTAATATAAATTCTTCCATGCATAATTAAGGATTCCCCAACAAAAGATACTTTAAAAAATGATATGGTATCTGTAGAAATTAAAAAGTATAATCAAAAAGATACAAAGAGAATAATGGAATGGACAGAGAACTAATGTCATAAATCACAAAGTACTGGTAGTTTTGGTGTGTTACAGGGCCAGGCAAGCAACGTAAATGAGTGATGGGCCCATGGAATAGACCTGTGTGAGTGGGGGTTGTGTTGGACTTGGGAACTCAGCCCATGTTGAAGGAAGTAGCTGCTACTCAGCCCCATTTGATTGTTTCCATGTAGGATTATAGGCCTGGTATTTCCAGATCTGACTTTTTTTCAAGAGAAGCCAGAAATTCAGATTTTAATGTGAAATTTCCTAATTTTTAGAAGTTGACTTTGACACCATGTGAACCAAGCAATTTATCTGGCCCTCAGGTTGCCTGTTTGTTACCTATATATAACATACAAATATGAGAAGACCATCAAGACCCCAAAGGGAACATGAGCCAGGGACATAAACATACCAGTGCCCCCCAAAAATACAATAGAAAGTATGAACAGTTTCAGTTTGTAACGTGGATGGTAGTTATAAAAATGTAAATTAAAATAATAAAATACTATTTTATACCTCTCAAACTAGATAACAATAAAGCAGTATAATCCAGTACCTGCTGGGTTATAAGGTAGCAGGTATAATTATTTCCTTTAAATGTATAATCCCTTTATAGTCCAGCAACTATAGTCATGATCAGCTATGAATATTAATGCAGTTAAATATTAACATTTAATACCAGATGAAAATAATTGCTATATTCAGGTGATGGTAAAAATGAAAATGTAAATGAAAATAGTACTTGCCATTTTTAAAGTTATTTAATGATTGAAAAAATAGACTTTTTGAAGGAATGCTTATAAAAATTATAGGACTTCAAAAAGCTCATTAGATTATAGGTGGTGCCCGTAGCTTAGTGGGTAGGGCGCCGGCCACATACACCAAGACTGGCAGGTTCGAACCTGACCTGGGCCAGCTAAAAACAATGACAACTTCAACCAAAATATGGCCGGGCATTGTGGCAGGCTCCTGTAGTCACAGCTACGTGGGAGGCTGAGGCAAGAGAATCACTTGAGCCCAAGAGTTTGAAGTTGCTGTGAGCTCTGACACCACAGCACTTCACCCAGGGCGACAGCTTAAGACTGTCTCAAAAGAAAAGAAACATTAGGTTTTTCTACTTTAGAAATCATAATTGTGTGCATTTCTTTATGTCTTTATAACCAATGTTATTTGCTCCCACCTTTCCTATTTCAGCATTCAGGGTGAAGTTTTGGTGTCATTACCTTGGCTTCTGAGATGTTTGAAAATAGACACTCTTATAGTCCTTCTGCTCTTTGGTACTCTCCATTCTTTTAATCTAGTTTCTTGCTGGATACACCCTAGAAAGCAGAATAATGGTTATTAACTCCTTTCTTGCTTCTTGTGTTTTAACAAACTAATCTTTGTTAAGAGATTTCTGACCTTAGCTGCATCGTGTCATATGTTTTCTTTCAGCTGCATCCAGCAGTAGCAACAGCAGTAGCCCACTGACAGGAGCGTCCGTCAAGTCTCCAAATCAGAGTCTCCGTCTTGGCTTGTCCAGATTAGCACGGGTTAAACCTTTGCATCCAAGTGCCACTAGCAGCCGAGTGTGGTAGTGAAGAAATGTTTGAGAAAAATCACAGTTTTATAAGTGTATTTATATTTGAGAAGGGAATTGTCATATAAAGGAACCTTTTACATGTTTTAACTGATCTGTACCATTTTGTGATTTTGTTCTCTGGAAAGCTATTCAAGACTTCAGTAAGAGGTTTGGTAGTAAGAATTGCCTTCTCACGCCATCTCCTTTTAAGGAGCATATTCTCTTTTCTTGTCAGTTAGACATGGAAGAAGTCCACATCATATCCTGTTCTTTCTAGTAATGTGATAGCCCCTTCTAGTCTTGTTCTGGTTTATGGCACCTTCACTTTAACTGTTCAAAGTTTATCTGGCAAAAGGAAACATTCCCATTTCTTTCAAGAGATGTTTTGTATTTCAAAATGTCAAATTTTTTTATAGAAAAAAATTCAGAATTATACATTCAAATGGTTGCTGTTATAACATTACGTCTCCTACCTAAAAATCGATGGCTATTCTATAGCAAATAGAATTTAGTATCATTTTATGATGTCTTTTTTCATTGTCAAAATCTTTAAGTGGAGAAGTTTTCAAATATTCTCGTTTTTGATGCCATTGCAGCTATGTTGTCTGATTATTTACATTTCATGATAAAATGAGAACACTGCAAAGAATGTTAGTCTCTTTGTTGTAAATAGAAACAGGGTGAAGCTATTTCTTACTCACTTTTTGTTAAGCTTGTGCTCTAGAGAGGAGCCGTCAAGTACTTGGTCATCCCTACTACGTTAGATAACATAACTTTTTAGGAAGCTTGGTTCTGAATTTATTGTACATAAAAATCGTAATGAAATATTTTATATTTAGAATTTCAACTAGCTCTTGATCACTTTTGAGTAATTTTCGAATCATGTTAACCATTAAAAAAATGTATGAACTCAGTTCTTGGTTTATGGAAACATCGATGTTAACATGAATATAATAGAAGTATGATTAAAGTGAACATTTGCCTATTGCTTTGTACATTTTTTCTTATTATATATTTTTATACTATTATATACCCTGTCTACCCTACTTTTTAGAACACGTTATTCAGTGCAGTAGCATTTAAGTGCTCTGTATGGTGCAGTGGTAACAGTAAACAGCAAGAGCCTTCTCTGTGTCAGGTACTGGTCTCACTGATTAATTGCTTGGCACCGGCTTGATGAACCTGTTTTGCCATGTTATTCGTGTTAACAGTTTGTTCTTTTTGAAAATTTCCTCAAAGTATGTCAAAACTGGCCTGACTGAAAGCACTAATACCTTCATGTTGCCAAACCCAGTGTGTATTTTTCTCACTTAATCTCCATCCTATTCATCATACCCTAAATAAAACATTTTATTTCCTAGGCTCACGTGACACCTTTCTTTTGTAATTTTCTCCTGACCTCTCTGCCTAGTCTTTTTTTGCAGTTTTTCTAATCTTTTGTTTGACCTGCACGTACTTCTCCTACCACAGTATTATATTCCATGCATGCTCCAGTGGTCACTCACGTGACAGTGACTGCCACATCAGGATCTGTAGCCCACACCTTGCTCTCGGTACAGCTGGGCCACTGGCAATTTGAGGTACTGAGTCACTGAATTGAGCCTCTCCAGCACCCACATGTTTTCTCGGTAGTGCAGTGGGGGGATTGTACAGGGCGGCCATAAAGTTCATGTGCAGTTTAAATAGTTACAACTATTGCACTACTATGCACTCTCGACCCCTGTCCCAAACTGAGGGCAGACACCAATGGTGCTAGGCTTTTCCGTGACTGGGGACCTTCAGACCGGTACTTACTTTCCTTCTTTACTACTTAGCCATGAAGACTCAAATTCAACTCAGCTCTTTACAAAGCTTCGATTTAATATCTGCTTTCTGTTTGGACCAGACCGTGTACTCCTCCAGGCCAAGCTACTGGCATTTTAATTATAAACTTTCCTTTTCGTGCTTCCTAAAGCCTGGTGCAGAGTAAACTCTCAAAAAACGTTCAGCTGATGAATACATTATACCCAGAACTTTTGCCATGTTCTTTGGATAACCACGCGTTTTGTTTGAAGGGGGGAGAGTAGGAATAATCTCATACCGATTTCGTCCAATTCTTGCCCTATACTTTAAAGAACTGGGGCAAGAAAATGAAGAGTAGGAGAGACAAGGTGGTGTGGGGCTGAAGCAAAGCCTAAGCCCTTTCAGCTCCCGAGTCACAAAAAGGGCTGAAGTCGTTTCTATAGCGACGGCAGGAGGGTGTGGTCCTCGCTGACCCGGGCTGGTGACTCCTCCGAGCCCCCTGCAGCGGCGGGCGGTGCGCGCCAGCCTGATACAGCGCTTCCCACCTCTGACCCGCACCGAAACCAAGTAAGGGTACAAAGTGCGGGCGCGGGAGGCCGAGGGTGTGGGCGGCGCGGGGCGCAGTTCTGAGCCAACTTCTAGAGGGAAGAAGTTTCTGCGACCGCCGGGGGAGGGGAAATGAAAGGCGTGCGGAATGCAAAAAGGTAGTGGCGGGAGAATGGGTCGGAGGAGAGAACGCGGCGGGGCGCAGGTGCGCCGAGAGGGAAAGGGCAATTTTAAATCTTACTCTCAACAGGCACACCTCAGGACCCAACACGACTATCCTCCGTTTAAAAGACTGTTGCATCGCGGCTCCTACTGAGTGCGGGAAGGCGAGAGAGGGCTTCCAGGGGACTCCAAAGTCTTACTCTGAAACTAATTCCAGCCCTGACCCCAACACCTGGGGACCTGAGACTTCCACCTGCCTCTTTCTATCCTTCGTCCTGCATGCCAGCCTGGTGGCCCTGAGTCGCTTCATGACCGCATGCCTCGCGCTGAGGGGGGTCTGGCTGACGGTGAGCCCCCAGGCCCGGGCGCCTCTGTGCTCAAGCAGAGCCCAGCCCCTGGCGACAAGAGCAAGTTAAGGTGTGTGGGCCGGCGTCCCGGTGCACTGCTTCCTCTCAGGGGGGGACTTGCTTCCGCTCTAGAAAAATTCCCAAGATAGCAAAGCTTTTCTTAAAAAGGAAACGAACGACGCAAAATTTGAGGATTTTCACTTGTGGTTAATTTGTAGCATTTGCTATGTTTAACATGTCCACCAGCTCATCAATTAGAACTTAAACTTGTGTTTGAAATAACTGATAGCCGCCACTCTTAATTCAAGCTTCATGGTTCAGGCTTAAGTGGAGACTTAGCAAAAGTAGATGTTCAAACTATGGAAACAACAGGCGCATTGAAATGTCCTTTGTCTTGCTTGAGGGATTTAACCAGCCACCTACGGTTAGGCGTGTAACACCTAGGGCTCGCTGCGGAGGATTTCTTCACACGTGGACTCCGCCTAATTGGTTCTGTCACTTAAGCCTATTAATTGCCTTCTTTGTTGTAGTGGTTATTAAAAGGGTGAGTGTAAACCGGGGAGGAATCTCAGTATTGTCAGCCACTGATTACGCCTTCTCTGACTCTGTACTGTTATCTGCAACTTGGCTAGAATGCATGCTTTTCCACCATGTGGCGGACCCAGTGCTTGGAGGTAGTGGCCTTAGCTGACTCCAAACCCAACACCTGTGTTGCAAGGGCTAAAAAAAGCAAACGCTGGTGTAGGCTGCATTAATAGAAACATAATGACCACATCATGGACTGTAAAAGTCTCACTTGGCAATGATTAGAACATAATCTAGACAGTTTGAGAGAGACCATGAAAAACTAGAAAATAGGAAAAAAACACAACACAGGCTCTCTCTGCCATACCCTGATGTTCTATTATAGGTTTAAAAAAACAAAACACAATACCTGGAGATGTGTAGATGCAAGGGAGAGAAACAAGCTTTTTCCTACTCAGTGTTGAATATACCAGAACTGTTAGGAGTCAAAAAGAGGGTAGAATTGTTCTTTGGTGCTTTGCATAAGACAACGAGATCAATGGAGGATATTTTGCTCAATATAATTTATCCTGCCAATAAATATTTATCAGGTATCAACCATATGTAAATTAACAGCTAAGTGTGGAAAAATCATGCTGTCACACAAATATTGTAACAGAGATAGGACAACTATAGTTGTCAGAGATACTATAGAGGAGGGAATTCCTGCCCTGGGTAGGAAAATGGACAGGATGTTTTCTGGAATCTTTTCCAGCTCTTAAGACACATGAGTTGATGAACCTCAGGAATTCCAAGGATATTTGCAGAAGGGCTAAAGAGTTGTCTTTGGCAGCAATGAGTGTAACTTAAAATACAGTTAACAGAAGAAATAAGACCTAGAGTTCAATAAATTAGTAATCTATAGTAAATAATAACCTATTGTATATTTCAAAAGAGAATAATTTGAATGTTATTCCCATTACGCTGATTTTGGAGGGGGTCTCTGAAAAGCAAAAAGCAGCCCCTATTATTCAGAGGAGATCGCTGAAAAGCAGAGAGCAGACCTGAAGGAATCAGTTAGAAATGAACAAAGCATAGTGCCAGAGAAGATTAACAAAGGAATGAATTTATCTAAAGGCAGACAAAGCCACAGGGCAGAGGGCTCCTATGTTGACTGGAAAAGTTACTGGACAAAGAGGATCCAGCCGCCTATTACTTTCAGCCAATATGCAGAAATGGAGATAGGTCCACTAAACCTTATTTGTCTGAAGGTTGGGATTCTGGAGAACAGTGAGACGAGCCTCCCCAAGACTGTTCTGTTCTTTCATTTCCAAAATTACAGTTTTATACATTGAAAGTTCAAGCCAAGACCACACCAATCCCTATTCCAAATAATCAGCATAGTGACCTATTACATTCAAAAGTTAATCTCCTAAATCAATCCAAGATAGGCATCTTTAGGGTAGGAGCTGAGAGGTCAAAGGCTGAAAATAAACATTATTCCGAGATGCAAAAGGAAAGGAAAAAAGAATCCAGGTTCTGTGTGGGCAACAGAGACCTTCACTTCACTCCATGAGGGCGAGCTGAGTTGGAGAAGGAGTTAGCATGTGGATAAAGATGGATGGGCCTTTTAACGTGGCGTGTACTCTTTATTTCATCCTGGTGGCTCCGTCTGCTCGGAAAGGGTGTGTTGACTGAGAGCCTCTGGCCAGGGTACTTCCTGGAGTGGCTTAAAGGGCCTCCCTAGAAGGTATGTGAATGGATTGCCTGTGAGGGTGGCAAATAGGCTTTCCTTGGCTCTCTTTTCACAAGGGATGGTGGCTTCTGTACTGGTCCTAAACCAGGAGCTTATGCCAGTCCCGTCCTAATCTGGTTTTTGTGCCTCTGTGTTGTTAGTGGTGTGTCTTTCAATTCTCTGTCTGACCACCCAAGAACCTGCTGTTTAAAGCGCCAGTACACTTTCAGTTTGATGACTACACATTGTATAACTGCATCCAAACATTGCATGTACTCTGAAAGTATGTACATATATTATGGATCAGTTTAAAAAAAAAAGTGGAACTGAAGTACATTAAATTCATGATCTGTTCACAGAAATGCAAAGGCTATCCCTGCAAAGCCTGCACCGCCACACGTTCAACCCCAGCGGCAGCCCCAAGGACATTAAAGATCAAGCTACTGCCAAGTGCAGTCGAAATATTGAAATCATAACAGGTAAATCTCAAAAGACACATTTCCTTTCCAGACATTGAAGTACTCTGTACATAGATAAGGCTAGCCCCACTGTGGGTCTGTCTTGCCCCCCCCAAACTCCTTGAAAATAAGGATTCTGTTTTATCATTGAATCCCCTATGCTTAGCACAGTAGTTAGCACACAGTTAATGCTCTGAAATTTTTTGATGAATTAATCTAAACTAGCTTAGATTTCTCTTCCCTCAGCAAATTTGCACCAGGTCTTCGATAAACGAGGCATTGTCCTCACCTCTATGAGAACAAAAATAAAAACACCAACAAAAATAATTCCCCATCTATGTTCCTCAAGAGGCAAACAAGTGAGACAAAATTATATTACCTAAGATAATTAAGTAACACCAAAGCTGGAAACCAAATTACAAAATTAACTCCTTAGATAAAAGTGGTTTTCAGGGCGGTGCCTATGGCTCAGTGGGTAGGGTGCTGGCCCCATAAACTGAGGGTGGCGAGTTTGAACTTGGCCCCAGCCATACTGCAAAAAAAAAAGGGTGGCGCCTATGGCTCAGTGAGCAGGGCACCGACCCCATATACCAAGGGTGGTAGGGTCAAACTGGGCCCTGGCCAAACTGCAACAAGAAAACAGCTGGGCATTGTGGTGGATGCCTGTAGTCCCAGCTACTCAGGAGGTTGAGGCAAGAGAATCACCTGAGCCCAAGAGCTGGAGGTTGCTGTGAGTTGTGATGTCACAACACTCTACCGAGAATAACAAAGTGAGACTCTGTCTCTTAAAAAAAAAAAAAAAATAGCCAGGCATTGTGGCAAGTGCCTGTAGTCCCAGCTACTTGGGAGGCTAAGGCAAGAGAATTGCCTAAGCCTAGGAGTTGGAGGTTTCTGTGAGCTGTGACGCCATGGCACTCTACCAAGGGTGATGAAGTGAAACGTCTCAAAAAAAAAAAAAAGTACTTTTGAATTCCAGAGGAAAAAAATTGATTTGGAGAGGCAGGGAATTTCTGATCTACAAGTCGATGATGAGCATTTTTTTTTCTTTGAAACAGAGTCTCACTATGTCACCCTCAGTAGAGTGCTGTGGTGTCACAGCCCACAGCAACCTCTAACTCCTGAGCTTAAGCAATTCTCTTGCCTCAGCCTCCCAAGCAGCTGGGACTACAGGTTCCTGGCTATTTTTTGGTTGCAGTTGTCATTGTTCAGCAGGCCCCAGCTGGGCTTGAACCTGCCAGCCTCAGTGTATGTGGCTGGAGCCCTACTAGCTGAGTTAGGGGCACCGAGCCAAGCATTTTTTTTTTTTTATTTCAGGATAACGTGAGGGTACAAATAACTAGGTTACAATATTTACATTTGTTAGGTAAAGTCCCACTTGCAGTTGTGTCTCCCACCCAAAAGGTGTGCCATATACCCTTACATTGTAGCCATTAAATGGAGCACATCAATCCTCCTCTCCCTCCCCCCAACTTAAATTGAATCGAGTTTCTCTTATGTGGGCATGTATTAGATCATCTACTGGCTTCATATTAGTATTAAGTATATCAGATATTTGTTTTTCCATTCTTGTGATACTTTACTAAGAAGAATGTGTTTCAACTCCATCTGGGTTGATACAAAAGATGCAAAGTCTCTATTTTTATGGCTGAATTTTGTTAATCCATTCCTGAGTTGATGGGCATTTAGGTTGTTTCCACATCTTGTAGATTGTAAATTGAGCTGTGATGAACAATCTAGTGCAAATGTCCTTATGATAAAATGATTTTTTTTCTTCTGGGTAGCTGCCTAATAATGGGATTAAGGGATCGAATAGGAGGTCTAATTTGAGTTCTTTGAGGATGCTCCATAATTCTTTCCAAAAAGGCTATACTAGTTTGCAGTGTAAAAGTGTTCCCTTCTCTCCACATCCGTGCCAGCATCTGCATCTTTGAGACTTTGTGATGTGGGCCATTCACACTGGGGTTAGGTGATATCTCAGGGTGGTTTTGATTTGCATTTCTCTGATGATTAGGGACCGTAAGCATTTTTCCACACGTTTGTTAGCCATTCATCTGTCTTCCTCAGAGAATGTTCTGTTCATGTCTCTTGGCCAGTGGTAGATGGGATTGTTTGCTTTTTGTTGATTGATTTGAGTCTTCTGCAGATTCTAGTTATCAAGCCTTTGTCAGATTCATAACATGCAAATATCTTTTCCCATTCTGAAGGCTGTCTTTGGCTTTACTTGTTGTGTCTGTAGCTGTGCAAAGCCTTTTCCGTTTAAGTCTCGTTTGTTTATTTTTGTTGTTGTTGCTATTGCCAATGATGAGGATTTTTAAATTTTTAGAATGTTCTCAGAAGAACATTCACTCTAGTTCTGAGCTAAATTTGTCTCCAATCCTTCAGACAACAAGATACAAACAAAATATTAAAAGCATTTTAGGTCAAGCATGGTGGCTCACACTTTGTAATCCTAGTACTCTGGGAGGCTAAGGCAGGCGGATTGCTTGAGACCAGGAGATTGAGACTAACCTGAACAAAAACAAGATCCTGTCTCTACAAAAAAAATTAGAAAAATTAGTTGAGAAGCAGGAGGATCACTTGAGCCTAGGAGCTTGAGGTTGCAGTGAGCTATGTTACTACACTCTAGGCCAGGTGACAGAGACCCTATCTTAAAAAGAAAAAAAAAGCATTTTAATTCTTTTCCTATAGTTCACCATGTATTTTGAGGATAAAAAATAGCATTTGAAAAATGCTCAAAAGTTTGAGGTTGCTGTGAGCTATGACAGCACAGCACTCTACCCAGGGTGGCAGAGTGAGACTATGTCTCAAAATAAAAATTAAATTAATGTTCCCTTTCACCTCCTTTAGCCCTATTCCTCAGAGATACTTTATCATTTCTCAATTTTATTTTTATTGGATTAAAATATACATATATAATTTATAATCTTCTCCATTATTACCTATACAGATTAGTGGTAATAAATACATTTATATTCTCTCCCCGCCCACCTTTAACTTCTCCCCCTGCCCCTTTCGCAGCCTCTGGTAACCACCAATCTAGTTTCTGTTTTCATGAAATCCCCTTTTTCCTTCTGGGCTTGATTTCACGAAACACAGTGTTTCCTTAAGCAGGACCACTTAACATAATGGTCTCCAGTTCTACCCATGTTGCTGCCAGTGAGAGGACTTCATTCTTTTTAATGGGTGAATATCATATTGTGTGTATAGACTACATTTTAATACCACATTTTCTTTACTCGTTCATCCGCTAATGGGCACTTAGGCTGAATCCATATCTTGGCTTTTGTGAATAGTGCTGCGATAATCATACCAAAGAGTACAAATCTCTTTCGTGTATTGATTTCCTTCCTTTTGGATATACACCCAGCAGAGTTTTTACAGTATTTCTTTCATATCCTTCAATATGCCTATACCAGAAAGCAAACATTTTAGTTTGTAATAAGTATAGAATCATATTATATACATTGTTCTATTTTTGCTAAATCTATTATGGGCATAAAGGTTTACTTCATTTTTTAAATGATTGCATTATATTCCATAAAACGTGTGTGCCAGATTTAAGTTCCCATTGTAGGTAAATAAGTTCTGATTTTTTTAAATTTATGCTTCAATAAATGTTAGCATGATTTTTCTTCACTCTTCTGAATAATTTCAAAATTGTGTTGCCATCATTTATTACGTGTCTGGAAAAACCTGCTAGTGGAGTGATGTGCAGAAGCAAACACTTTTCCTTGGTCCCTGTTCTGATGCTGTTTCTTGTGATTCTTGATTCCTCCAGCTCTTGTTAGGCGAGAGGCTGAAAAGGGCCTTCCAAGGTGGCGTTTCAGCAGTGCTCTGCTGATCTAATGCTGAGGTAACAAGGAGAGTGAGTGTCCTGAGAGCCCTCTGAGACTCACCTCCCACTTATAATAAATCACTGCTTTATAACTAGATTCCATAAACTGTTGCAAGTTTTTTCATCTTGCAGTGACTTAATTATTTACAGAGCTGTGCTCTGAATGAAAGGCACACATGGCTGAATGAGATCCAGGAAACACTTTGTATCAATTGTTGCCTTGTTCTTTTATCTATAGGCATTAAATTGTCCAAGTAGCCCAGGAACATGCCCATATTTTGTGAAGGATCACTGTGTTTGTGGCAAGAGAATGAGGATTACTTTGCAGTTAGCTAAGGGAAATGGGTTCTCTTTTCTTGAATGGCTGATACCTGGTTATCTCCTCCACCTTTCCTAGCTCTTATCCCTCTTTTCAGATTGAAGGAAATCAGGGACCAAGCTTGCTTCTGCTGTGCGTCTGGCTGCTGCCTTCTTTTCTGCACCCTGCCCTGCTTTCTTCTGCCCCCAGGTGTGTGGGCCAGTGCTTAGATTTGACTCCTGCTGCCAATGTGTTTTCCTGCTTTCTCTCTGGCAGGACTCCGATGGATGCTAAAAAGTCAACGAAATGCACTTTGACTTCCTTACCAGTTTTGAAAGAAAGAAAGAAAGAGAATTTCACCACTATGAAGGTAAAGATCCTTGAATTTCTGCTGGGGAAGAGAGATGTCATTGTGAAGGCTGGGGGACCCAGGATCCGGTGGTGATGCTTGTTCCCCAAGCACCTGTGAGGATGGCATGAGGCGAGAGACGTGGAGGGCACACTGGTGGGCAGAGCCAGGTCTGGGTGGGTTGGGGTGGGGTGGGGGAAGCAGCTGGAGGACAAGGCCTTAATCCAACAGGTGACTTGTATTTGGGGCACCACATGGAGAGCATATCCACCATGTCTTTTATTCTGCTTTGTGTATCTGGGACCCCACCAGAAGTGTCCTAGAATAGTTCTGAACAAGTTTAAGAACATTTCCAGAAAGGGTTCTGTTTTTTTTTTAACACAGACATGGTGTCTTTCTTTTTATTCTGCCTCAAAAACTAGCGAAATACCACAGCTCTGGAGATAAGCTGGTGCTTTAATGCCTGTGCAGTTACCATCTGTGGGATCAACTCCTAAAGCAGGTGTATTTTTCAATCTAATACCAACCACTCAGTTTGAATTTCTCAGCTTGTTAAAAAAAAAAATCATACACATGCATATTGTTTGGGATCTTTGTCTTGAATGTTTTATTGCAAATTTAACCGAAAGCATTCTGGTTTGACTGTCCGAATCCTGCCTGTAGCACTGACTGGGAGAGCCAGAGTTCTGCAGCCTACCCTAGGCCTAGTAAAAATCTCCTTCCATAGACCATATACCACCTTCTTCAAATTATGATTCCAGGTCACCTCCTCCAAGCAGGGTTCCTGATTTAACACTAGTATTCTCCCCCTTAGGATTATAACTCAGAAAAATGGACCCTAATGCAAAGTTCTTTGATCCACTTACACCTCTGCCATTACCACATGCCACAAAAAAATTCATTTTGTAATTCATAGCTGCAAATTTTGTTACTGCTCAAAACATATGTATTTCCTCTGACTACAAAGACTCCAGAGGTAAAACATTTCTTTTAATGTAAAATTACAATAAAATATTTGAAATGTTAAATGTATAGCAAAACACAGTAATATAATGAAGATAACATTTGTTAGTTCAAATTTTGCAAACGGGATGGTCTAGGTCATGATTTTGCTTTACCAAAGTCATGAGTTTTGCAACTTGCATTTTTTTTAGCTGCTTGAAGTCACATTTATTGAGTGCTGAGATGCTTCTCACATGAACCTTAGAAGCCAGTGCTATTGTTATCCCCATGGGACAGATGGGGAAACTGATATACAAGCAAGGTTGGCTATCCCATGGTCATAAAGCCAGTGAGTGGAGAATGGAATTCAAATCCATATTCTTAACTGCTTTGTTCTATGCCTCTCTGCTGAGTAATGCCAACTCTTTTCGATGTTGTCCTATAAATTCCTTATATGATTTGTTTTTGAGACAGTCTCACTCTGTCACTCTAGATAGAGTGTTGTGATGTCATCGCTCACAGCAACCTCAATCTCTTGAGCTCAAGAGCTCCTCTTGCCTCACCCTCCCAAATATCTGGGACCACAGGTATGCACTACTACACCTGGCTATTTTTTCTATTTTTGGTAGAGACAGGGTCTCACTCTTGCTCAGGCTGGTCTGGAACTCCTGAGCTCAAGCAATCCACCTGCCTTGGCCTCCAAGAGTGCTAGGATTACAGGCATGAACTACTGCATCTGGCCTCCTTATACGTTTAAATGAAGGAAAGCAAACTGCTGGAATTATTATGACAGAAATTGTCAAAAATTTAAAAAAATACATTCAAAACATTTCATTTATGTTGTATTTTACAATAACTACTGGCAAACTTATAGTATCATTTTAAACAAGTATTCAGACTTATAACTATTATCTTCATATTGCTCATTATCTAAGGGTGCTTAAATGTCTTTTCACCATCTATTGGTTTCCCCCATAGACTTCTCAGTCAATTGTATTTTGCTGGACAGTTGTGATATTAATTGGAGGATAAAAATGAATTAAGTGGACTTGGCACCTGTAGCTCAGCAGCTAGGGCACCGGCAACATACACCGGAGCTGGTGGGTTCAAACCCTGCCCGGGCCTGCCAAACAACAATGACAACTGCAACCAAAACATAGCCAAGTATTGTAGCAAGCACCTGTACTCCCAGCTACTTGGGAGGCTGAGGCAAGAGAGTCATTTAAGCCCAAGAGTTTGAGGTTGCTGTGAGCTGTGATGCCACAGCACTCTATTAAGGATGACATAGTGAGACTCTCTCAAAAAAAAAAAAAACAATTACATATACATATCCTTCACCTAAAAGAATGCTGACTGACACAGCTGTGGATCTCAGCATATCAACTGCCCCAAGCAGGCATTTTTCAAAACATTTTAAATATTCAAAATAAATTAATTTTTATTTTTATAGTATTTAATATAATTTATAAAGATAATATGTTCACTTTTTAAATACAGACTTGGTAATAAATGTGATTTTTAAAAATTGATTTTTAAATTGATTTTACATACCACAACAGCCTGGTCCTCTCTTTATTAATCTGAGCCTTTTTTTTCACAATGCCCCCATCATTTGGCTAACACGAGGTAGAATCTTAAAGACCCATCTACTGCAGAGAGGCCGTTGTCTGATGCCTGTGGAGGTTTCCCATCCTGCCCTCTTCACTGGTGAAGAACAAGGAGCTCTCATGGTGCCTTTACTGCAGTTTGTCCTCACTGCCGGCAGGAGGACCGTGACCCTCTGGACTTCAGTCATCTCAGCTCCTAAACTGGAAGACACTGGGCTTTTGTGCATCTCTGTAGCTAGTTTCAGGGTCTTGGGTGCTCCAGGCTCTCAGGTCAGGCCATGCCAGGAGGAGCATTAGGGAAGGGCCGAGGGAAGAAAGCTCTCTTAACTTAGGATTTTTTTGTTTTTTTTGTTTGCAGTTTTTGGCCAGGGCTGTGTTTGAACCCGCAACCTCCGATATATGAGGCTGGCCCTGTTAACGTAGGATTTTACTTTATAATCTAACAATGAGTAGGTGCTGCAAAGTAGATCCAAAATTGTGCTAAAGGCACATTTTATATTTCTAGCACTAAAGGCACAGGCAGTGTTTCTCTGTTAATTTCTTAAATCCTATAAATCACTCAATTACTGAATACGCTTCCTTAGGCAGGCCTTCTCTTTTCACCCTATCTATGTATTTGTTCACTTTTCTGTCTCATCCTCCAGAACTATCCAATATGGTAGCCACTGTGGATCCCTTAGCATGTTTCCAGCTGGGAGTGTGCTGTGTCACATGTACACCAGATTTCACGGGCTTGATGTGGAAAAAAAAATCAGTGTAAATTAACTTGCAAATAATTTTTATAATTGGGAAAATGTTATCAATTAATACCTCAACAAAGCTGCAAAAATAATATGATAGTCATTACATGTTAAAAGAGGATTCTAAATAGAATGTGTGAAATAAAATCTATTAATAAACTTAATTTTGCCCTTTTACCTTTTTCATGTGGCAACTAGGAAATGTAGAATTATGCCCGTGGCTTGTGGTGTATTTTTGTTGCGTAGAACGGCCCTAGATGCTCCATAGTGGAAAGGTGTCCTCAGACTGCTTCAGAGTGCCGAGTCCCCAGAACCCACAACGGGGCCTGGCACTTGATGTATGTGTGGAATAAAAATCAGAAGAGCATTCATTCTTATGTTGCTGCTACACATGCTTATTGAGTGTTTCTGCTCACTTCAGATATTGTTCTAGGTGCTGGGGATACAAAAACTCTCCTGAAGCTTGAAATTGGGCTTCTTTGTAGGAAGATCTGATGTTTTGGTTAGAGGCTGAGAATGGTAATGACTATCCTTCATTTTCCTTGGCAGTAAGGAGTAGGGATTGAATAGGCCAGCAGTTCTTGACCTTGAGTATATTTGCAATCACCTAGGGGAGTTTTAAAGACTTCTGCAATCAGATTCTCTAGGGGTCATGAACATTTAAAAAAATTTTTTTTTGTCTATCATGTGAGGAGAGGGGTTCATTTAAATACCAGCTGTGAGACCTTGTTTAGGTCATTAAGTCTGTTAGCTGGTTGTGAAACTGGAATAATTATTCCTCCCTCCCCTGATGGGGTGGTATCAAATGAGGGAAGTGAACATGAGCTCTCTGGCTGGCGGAGGGAGGAAGCCCAGTAGTAGTATTGGATGCCTTTGCTTTCCCATGTTCTCTCTCCTCTTAACAGAAAGGTTTCCTGTAAGACACAGGCTTATCAATGAGTTTTAAACAGCAGAAGAGAGAATCTGAGCGTTATTCATGCTGTCTCCTTTCTGTATCTCACCAGCATGCCATACACAAAAAACAAAAGAAGAAAACCAACCAGATTAACCATTTGGTATTGCAAAGGAATGGAAATCAGGCCCACACCTGTAATCCTAGCACTCTGGGAGGCCGAGGCAGGTGGATAGCCCGAGTGAGACCCTGTCTCTAAAAATAGCTAGATACTGTGGTGGGCGCCTATAGTCCCAGCTATTTTGGAGGCAGAGGCAAGGGGATCACTTGAGCCATGACACCATGGCACTCTACCAAGGGCAACAAAGGCTCTGTCTCAAAAAAAAAAAAAGGGAATGGAAATCATTCCGTAAGGAGAGGGCAAAAAAGCAGAGGTTTTGATTGCCAGTTTTATATAGGGTTTTAGAGTGATAGACTTATTTATGATAATGAATTTACGTTTTAAATGCAAATAGAAGGCTCAGAATAGAAGCCCTTGTAATGATCACAGAACTAAAATGTTAAATGACTAAAAGGAAACACTGGAGAAACATTTCAGGGCACTAGTCCAGGCAGTGACTTAAGTAATACCCCCCAAAGTATAGGCAACCCAAGAAAAATTGGACAAATCAGATTACATCAAGCTAAAAAGTTCCTGCACAGCAAAAAGTAATCAACAAAGAGAAGAGACAACACACAGAATGGGAGAAAACGTTTGCGAACTACCCATTTGGTAATGGATTAATGACTAGAATATATAAGGAGCTCCAACAATTCAATAGGAAAATCTGATTTTAAAAATGGGCAAATAATCTGAATAGATATTTCCCAAAAGACATACACATGGCCAACAAGTATTTGAAAAAGTGCTCAACACCGTTAGTCATCAGAAAAATACAAATCAAGCTACATTGAGGTATCATCTCACCTCAGTTAAATAAAAAGACAGGCAAGAACAGATGCTGGCAAGGATGTGGAGAAAGGGAAGCCTTCATGTGCTCTTGGTGGGAATGTAAATCAGTGCAAGCACTATGGAGACCAGAAGGGAAGTTCCTCCAAAAACTGAACACAGACCTACTATCTGACCCAGCAGTCCCACCACTGGGTATAGATCCAAAGGAAGGGGATTTGGTATGTTGAAAAGATATCTGCATCCCTATGTTTATTGCATCACTATTCTCCATAGCCCAGATTTGGAATCAACCTACATGTTCATCAGTGGATGAGTGGATAAGGACATTGTGGTACATATACACACTGGAATATTATGTAGCAATAAAAAAGAATGAAATCCTGCCACTTGTGACAACGTGGATGGAAGTGGAGAGCATTATGTTAAGCAAAATGAGCCAAGCACACAAAGACAAATCTCACATGTTATCACTCATATGTGAGAGCTACATATTAAAAAAATGATCTCATGGAAACAGATAGTGGAACAGTGATTATCAGAGGGTGGAAAGGGTAGCAGGGAGTAGGGAGATAAAATGGGATGAAAACTATAGTTAGATTGTTGGATAGAATGAATCATATTTGATAGCACAACAAAGTAACCATAAATTAAGTTAGAGTATACAAATTAGTTTTTAAAAAAGAAAAAAAAGACTGAAACATTGAAAGTGTAACTACAAGTAGCCAATCCAAAATTGTTGGCTCAAGGGAAGATAAGCCTATATTACTACAGAATATCTATGTTTGGGATAGATTTGGGGTCCTGAAGGACAGCTGTACATACTTTTTCCCATTCTCTCCTAGAGCCCTACTTTTCCTTCTGAGATCCACAGGGTAAGTATGAGTTCCTTGTTCTACGTTCCCATTAAGTGCTGGATCTACAGTAAGAGGAGGTAACAAAGATTTGAGATTACATTGATTGCTATGAAAAAGATGTGAAGTGAGCAGGCATGGGAGAGTGTCTCTGAGCTCTAGAATTAGTCAGAGCTCTAGATAATTCCATCAAAAGCTTTTTCAGGCCATGAAAATAGTTGTCTGTTCAACACTGGAGGTAAGGATAAGGAGACACTATAGAAATACGACCCTTGCTCTCCCCATGTGTTTGTTTACCTTTTATATTTGCTCCTTTTTAACTATGTTCAGGTAGTCAACACCCTCCTTTTATGGAAGGGGAAACCAAGACCCCAAAAGGTGAACCAAGGTACCTAAAATAATTCTGCTAATAAAAGCTGAAATCAGGACTCAGATTTCATTCTGTAATTCCTGAATGCTTTTTAAAAATTGTTTTTATTATTAAATGTTGAGCATATATAAAATATTTAGGAAACATGTAAGGTATAGGAATAATACTGTAATACAGTGAATGCCATTGTGGGTACCCAACACAAGGTTCAAGAAAGAAGTTCATGTGTATATACCCCATCATATCTTAGCCCTCATCATTCCCTCTGGATAACACCCTCTGGAGCAGGTGTCCTCAAACTACGGCCTGTGGGCCACATGCAGCCCACCTAGGACATTTATCTGGGCTGCTGGGCATTTTTGCCACCACTGCCTGTCCTGCTTAGCAGCCAACTCATCCCAGGGCCTGCAGTCTGGCCCTCCAACGGTCTGAGGGACAGTGAACTGGCCCCCTGTTTAAAAAGGTTGAGGACCCCCTGCTCTGGAGTTTTACATCTAACTACTCCTTTCTTCTTTGTATGTTTCTAAACATTCTAAACTATGTATTGGTGGTTAATTTTGGACATTTTTATACACATGGAATCATACTGTGAAATATTCTTTTATCTAGTGTTGAGCCAACATATATTGATACACCATTTGGGTGGCTTTCACTTGGATTGCTCTCTGTTCTCACTGACCATTGCCTATACTCCAAGTCTTTAGATACTGTGACTATCACCTCTGTTCTTAGAAACCTAGCTACTAAATAAACTACTGTGTTCCATTATATGGGCATATTACACTTTTTATTAGTTTCACATTTAGCTTTTTCTTGTGTGTTGGTGCTTTTTAGCAACATTCTCGTGGATGCCTCCTAGTGCACATGTGTAGGCATTTCTAGGGTATCTACCCAGGAGGGGAATTGCTGGGTCATGGTCTATGTAAATGCTTAACTTTATCAAATAACACCAAACTGTTTTCCAAAACATTTGCATCGATGCACTTTGTCACCAGCAGGGTGCACAAATTTCAGTTGTCCCACGTCCTTTTCATCACTTGAGATTGTATGACTTCTTATTTTGACAATTTAGCAGGTGGGTAACAATATTTTATTATATTCTGATTTGCATTTTGATGTATTATTACTAGTGAGAGTGAATTTTTTCATGTATTTATTGGCCATTTGTGTTTCCTTTTCTTTGAAATCCCTGGTCATGCCTTCATTGTTTAAATATTTTTCTGTTGTATTTGTCTTTTTCTTGATTTGTGACTATGTTATATATTCTATCTACTAATCCTTTTCCAGTTGTATGTCCTACAAATACCAACTTCCAGTTATTGGCTTGTCTATTTTTCATGTACTTATTTTTGGGGGGTAATTTTAGGTTTACAGAAAAACTGAGCAGAAAAGTACAAAGTTCCCACAGACCCCCCCATCACTTTCCACAATTCTCTGTTATTAACATCTTGCATTAGTATACAGTTGTTACAGTCTATGAACCAATATTTACACATTATTAACTGAAGTTCATAGATTACATTAGGGTACTCGTGGGTTGTACATTCTGTGGATTTTGACAAATACTTAATGTTATGTTTCCACCATTACAGTAGGATATAGGATTAGTTTCAATGACCTAAAAATGCCCCATTGTCCTCCTAGACATCCCTCTCTCCCTTCCCATTGAGCCCCTGGCAACCACTCTTTTTCTTTTCTTTTTTTTTGAGATAAAGTTTTGATGCCTTGGTGGAGTACCATGGCATCATAGCTTGCAGAAACCTCAAACTCTTTGGCTCAAGTGATTCTCTTGCCTAAGCCTCCTGAGTAGCTGAAGCTACAGGCACCCACCACAGCACCCAGCTTTTTTCTTGCAGTGTTTGGCCAGGGCTGGATTTGAACCTGCCACCTCCAGCATGTGGGGCCGGTGCCCTACTCCTTTGAGCCACAGGTGCCGCCCCCAGCTATTTTTTTTAGAGATGGGATTTCTGTTCTGGCTCAGGCTGGTCTTGAACCTGTGAGCTCAGGCAATCCACCTGCCTACGCCTCCCAGAGTGTTAAGATTACAGGCGTGAGCCACTGCACTTGACTTTCAACCACTCTTTATTGTCTCTGAAGTTTTAATTTTCTAAAATATCACCTAATGGGAATCATGTAGCCCAGTGGTTCTCAGCCTTCCTAATGCTGCGATCCTTTAATATAGTTCCTCATGTTGTGGTGACCCCCCAACCATAAAGTTATTTTCCTTGCTACTTCATAACTAATTTTGCTACTGTTATGAATTGTAATTTAAGTGTCTGATATGTAGGAGACCCCCAGAGGGGTCGCGACCCATAGGTTGAGAACCACTGAAGCCCTTTTTGGCTGGCTTCTTTTGTTTAGCAGTAAGGGTCCTCAGTGTCTCTTCATGCCTTGACAGCTCATTTCCTTTCGTCAGTGAGTAACACTGCATTTCGTGCATGCAGTTTGTTTATCTTTTCCCCTGTTGATGGACATTGGTTACTTCTAATTTTTCAGCTGTTATGAATCAATTTGCTGCAACCATTAGTGTGCAGGTTGTTCTGTGGATGTAAGTTTTTATTTTATTTGGGTAAATTCCAAAGAACATGATTGCTGGATAGTATGTTAAGGCTACATTTAGTTTAGCAAGAATCTTCCAGACTTCCTTTCAAACTGACTGTACCGTCTCCTCTTCCCGCTAGCAGGGAATGAGAATTCCTGTTGTGCCACCTCCTTGCTGGCATTTGATGGTGTCAGTGGTTTGGATTTTAAACCTAATAGATGCGTAGTGGTATCTCCTTTTAATTTGCAGTTGCCTAATGACTTACGTTGAGCATCTTTTCTATGTTTATTTGACATCTGTGTACTTTCTTTGGGTAGGTGCTATCTGTTCAGATCCATTTATTAATTGGACTGCTTTCTTATGGTTGAATTTTAAGAGTTCTTTTTTTGGGGTACAAATCCTTTATCAGATACATGTTTTGCACATATTTTCTAACAGTCTATGGCTTTTCTTTTCATTCTCTTAACTGTGTCTTTTGTAGAACAGTAATTTTAATGAAGTCCAACATCAATCTTTTTCTACCAGAATTATACTTTTTGTGTTGTAGATAAAAGCCACTGCTGAACCCAAAGTCACCTAGATTTTCTCCTATCTTCTACAAGTTTGGGAATTTATATTTAGGTCTATCATTTTGAGTTAATTTTTATGAAAGGTACTTGCTTTATCTCTAGATTCATTTTCTATGTGGATGTCCAATTATCCCAGCAGTATCTGATGAAAAGACTTCTTTCTCATTGATTTTTGTCTCTTTGTCAATGATTAACTATATCTGCACAACTATTTACAGGGCCTCCCTGGGTTCCATTGATCTATTTGTCTATTCTCTCTCCTAGACCATACTGTTGCCATCACTGGTAGTTTTATATTAAGTCTTTTTTTTTTTTTTTTTTGAGACGGAGCCTCAAGCTATCCCCCTGGGTAGAGTGTCATGGCATCACACTCACAGCAACCTCCAACACCTGGGCTCAAGCGAGTCTCCTGCCTCAGCCTCCCAAGTAGCTGGGACTACAGGCGCCCACCACAACGCCCGGCCATTTTTTGGTTGCAGCCATCATTGTTGTTTGGTGGGTCCGGGCTGGGGATTCAAACCCGCCACCTTAGGTGTATGTGGCTGGCGCCTTAGCTGCTTGAGCCACAGGTGCCGAGCCATATTAAGTCTTGAGTAATAAGTCTAACTTTTCTGTTCTTCAGTTGTCTATCTGCTTTTCTGGGTCTTTGTCTTTCTGTATGAAATTAAGAATTAGTTTGTTGACATCCATAAAAAGGACTTTGTGGGATTTTGATTTGGAGTGTGTTGAATCTATAGATCAAGTTGTGAAGAACATCTTAGTGATACTGAGTCTTCTTATCCATGAACATGAGAAATCTATCCATTTATTTAGATCTTGTATTTCTGTCCCTAGACTTTTGTCAAGCTTTTCTTAGAATAGATCTTGTACATAGTCTGTGAGATTTACAGCTAAATAATTTATTGAAGGTGTTAACGTAAATGGGGTTGTGCTTTTAATTTCAAATTCCAGTTGTGGTATAAGAAAGAAGTTGACTTTTTGTATATTAATCTTGTATCCTGCAGCTTAATATAATCTTAGGTTGTAATTTTAATCTAAATATCTTGTCTTTAGATGGAGAAGAGCTTAATTAAAAATAGATACATTTATGGTATTCGCTTTTTGTCTTGTATAAGAAATTATCTTCTAACACTGAAATCATGAAGATACAAATTAGTTCTAAAATTTTCTTCCAGACATTTTTTCTTCATGCCTGTCATTCTTTCTTGCCTTTTGACATGTTAATTAAATGTATATTAGACCTCACTCCATCCATGTAATTTCTGTCTCTAAATCTCTGTACATTTCCCCCCCTCTATACCTCTGTGTGGTGTTTGTTGGTTAATTTCTTCAAGCCTATCTCTTCCAGTTAACTGATTCTCTTTGACTATGTATGAAAAGTTAAGCCCATCCATTGAGTTTTAACTTTCAACTCTTATACTTTAGCTTCGAAACTTCCAATTTGTTCATTTTCAGGTCTGTTTGGTCATTTGGGTAGGAACTTATACTTTACTCACAGTTTTAGTCTCTTTAATTTCTTAAAACAAAATGCATAGTTATAACTTTTACCTGATAGTTTCAATATTGGGGTTTTTTTTAAGAGGGGGTTCTGATTCTCATCTGTAGTTTCTGCAAGTTCTCACCCACAGCACCTTATTTCCTTGTGTATTATGTAACTTTGACTTTGCTTTGTTTTGTTTTTGTTCTTGTTTTGCTTGTTTGTCTTTATTGTGTGGTTACTAGTCTCATTTTACAGAAAAGGAAACCAAGCTTGAGAAAGTGCAAACGGTTTACCAAGGTCATTCAGCTAGCAAGAAGTAGAGCAAGAATGCAGCCAAAGTCTGACTTCAGAGTCCTGGCACTTTTCTCTATTTTTTGAGGCCTTAAAGACCCTTGACTGCTGAACTCTTGTAAGTCATCCACAAGTGACTACTGAGAGCTTAGTGCCAAGCACTGTCCTTGGTGCTGGGATACAAAAATGAATAATATGCACCTCCTTGGGTATTATGCACAGTCTGGTGGCAGCATAAACATGTAAATGAATAAGTGACTGTCATTGCCACTGGTCAGGCTCCGGGACTGGTTGGTCTCCAGCCCTGGCTTACCTAGGTTCCAGACATGGACCCGCTATGCTACCTTGCTCTTAGGTAGAGAGAGCAATAGGAGAGTGTGATAGTCTTTGAGGGTGAAGTTGTCTTAGAAGACTAGATCTTAGTCTTTAGCAGAGCTTAGTGATCTTCAGCAGAGATGCTGTGCTGGCATTCTGCAGGCAGGAGAAGAAACAGCGGGTCCGTGATAGAAGGCCTGCTCCCGACTGCCTTCTCCTCCGTCCTAATATAAGGCTGATCTCATGCCGCTTGACACCACAGGTGTAGAGACTGCCAATTCACTAATCCTCTCATATAGCGAACTCTCATGCTTATTAGGAGAGCTAACCCTCTCCCCCATGCCCTTTTCACCAAGGTGTGCCATTATTGAGCTACAGGTGTTTCTTATAACTGACTCCTCCTAGCCATAGGCTATACGGACCGCTACATTTCCCCCTTTTTTAATACACAAAATCTTTAGTGTGGTGAGGGCAGTTCTTCCTGTTGTCTAGCCCTTTTCTTGCTAGGCAAAAGAATATGGTGATTGTCAAAGTTCTAAATTCCAGGTATGGGCTCTTTAAATGAGGAAGCCCAGTACTGATTTAAACTATTAGCCGCCGCTAGGAGAAACCGGTGATTGTAATGGTAATTACTTTAAAGGCCCTTTTTAAGCTGAGAGAATTTACCATTTCTTTGACTGCACGAACTTTCCTTTGTTGTTTGAATTGTGCTTAGCGGATGAATAAAAGATTATGCTTTCCTTGCAATCTTTGCAAGCAAGGATTTTACTCTCGTCGTTCCAAAGGTTTTGCTACTTGCAGTTTCTTGGTAGCACAATTCCTACTGCTGTGAACAGAGATTCACCTTTCCAGAGACTTTGCTTCTCGCAGTCCTTGATAGCGAAGACCCTGCTGCCTTGAACAGGCCTTGCTTCCTTCCCTGAAGCTTTTCCTTTGCTCTTTGCAAGCAAGGATCTTATTCTCGCCGTTTCAGACGCTCCACTACTCGCGATTCTTGGTAGTGAAATTCTCATTTCTAACAGGTTTTGCTTTTCCAGAGTCCACCCTTCACCATCCTTGGTAACGAAGTTCTCCTTGCTTTCATCACCCTTTACTGCTTCTGCACTTAGTAGCTGGCGAGCTGCTACTTCTCTCTTCAGCAGCCAGTGAACAAAGATACTGCTTTTCCAGCAGAATTTTTCCTTGTTGATTCCAGACCTTATCTCTAATGGAGGTCCCTAACATAAAAGTGACCTTGGAAATGCTCTCCCTTTGTGACTGCCTCTCACATTCTTCCGAAGATTTGCTTAACCTCGAGTGTTTCTTTCCCTTTGGTGCACGTCCTAACCCCCTTTGTTAGGATGCTTAACAGTACCTGCTGATAAGAGGGGGGTTTACCTATGCCTGGGACTCAGGGGAACCATATTTAACCAAATCCTTGTCCTGAGACTTAGGGTAACCAAAAACTTAACGGAAAAGATGAACAAAAGATAAACTTCTATTTCTCCATTGTCATCTCTTGGTCTGGTTTAATTTCCTCAAACTGTGTGAGGCTTCACAGGTCCGCCACACTTAGGGGTATTCCCATGGCATAGAATTGAATTATACTGTTTTTCCAAGAATAGTTTGAAATGAAGATATTCAAGAAACTGCGTTGTTTTAGCTTCTTCCATTCTTATTGAATTGAGAGCACACCCCCTGGGGCATACACCTGGAAGTTTAGATTCTTTGTTGCCCTAGATCACGTAAAGAGAAGCTGTTCTTTTCCTTGGTATTCTGTATTCTCTTTTAGCAGTTTTTCCTCATATAGCCTAGCTTCCCACCTTACGGTATTTGATGTTAACTGGGGGATTTCTCAGCTGATCTTGTGCCCATACAGCTTTGTTAGCTTCAACTGTAAGACTGATCTTTAGCTGTTTTATCTTAGTTGCCGTGATTTTCATTTTCTGTCGGCCTTTTACCCCTTATCTTTCCCTTCAAACTGAACCTTTTATTACCTTACAGGACAGGGGGTGTCGATCATTCCAGGGAGGCTTTCTGCTGAAAGTGGATGCTGGGATAGGGGAAGGCAACTAAAGGTTCCTTTCCCTAACATGGTTAACTCTTTTTCTTCTTTTTCTAATTAAATGATAGCTGTATACATTAATGCTAACATGGGGTACAGTGTAGTGTTGGTTAGCTCTTGCAACCCGTTCCCAAACTTCTTTGCTGTTTTGCCAAGGCTTTTGTTTACTAAAGGTTCTTATCTCTTAGTTCTATCTTTCCTCTTTCTACTCTAAAGGCTGCTTTTTTCTGCTTTTTTCCCCAGCACTTCACAGAAGAGGCTAAAGGCTGTTCAGCTTTTTTCCCACAGTAGAGATAGTTAGAATTTGGAAAGACAAAGTGTGGAAAAGAAACTGAATGAAGAGAAGGCCTGTTGCTGGCTGTCTTGTTAGCTTTTTCTCTCATATATTTCTTTTCCCTCTCTGTTTTTCTCCTTTTTCTTTTGTCTGTTCTTATTCTCCCTTCAGATCATTCTCCCTTAGATCTCAGTGGCTTGTTCTCTATCCTGCCATATCCTGCTGACTACACCATTTGTCATTGCCACTGGTCAGGGTCCAGGACTGGTTGTCTTCAGCCCTGGCTTATCTAGGTTCCAGACAGATCCCTATACTACCTTGCTCTTAGGTACCTGATGGCTATTTACTTTAGGAGGAAGGAGAGAGAGAGAGTGCTCGATAGTCTTTGAGGGTGAAGTAGTCTTAGAAGAATAGATCTTAGTCTTTAGCAGAGCTTAGTGATCTTCATCAGAGAGATGCTGTGCAGGCAAGAGAAGAAACAGAGTCAGAGTAAGCAGATCTGGGATAGAATGCACGCTCCTGACTGCCTTCTCCTCCAGCCTGATAGAAGGCTGATCTCCTGCCTCTCAACGCTACAGGTATAGGGACTACCAATTCACTAATGAGCTCATTTCATGAGCTCTCTCATCCTTGTTAGGAGGGCTAAATCCGTCCCCATGCCCTTTTCACAAAGGTGTTCCATTATTGAGCTACAGGTGTTTCTTATAACTCTCACTCCTCCTAGCCATAGGCTATATGGCTGCTACAACTGACTATAAGGTGTGGCAATGTTCTCGCTAAGGTAGAAACAGAGTCCTCTGGGAGCCTAGGTAATGTTTTCTTAAGCCATTAGCTAAGGCCAGGGGACTTTGTCATGCTCCACTCATGTGCCCGTCATTATAGGGCATGAATTACTGGGCTCATCATTCATGTTTTCTTGTTAGCAAATTCTTTCCCCTGGAGTTGTGCAAGGAGGCTGCATGTGGACTGGAGGGAGGGTATTTCAGGCAAAAGAAACATATGCAGAAGTATGGAATGAGTCTAAATTAATAGATACGGGACCTTGGAGATCATCTTCTTAAACCCTGCCATGTGATGCACAAATCACTTTATATTATAGACAATTTTGTGTCTAATTTATAGAATAAATGCCTGCTTCTGCATGTTTATATTGTCAGCTGTATTTGGGTTTTACCATATTGCCATAGCAATAGCATCATCTTATTTTTAATAAGAGACCTTTGGAGGGGAAGTACTTTATAATCCTTGTCACTTAGTTTCGTGGCAGATCACAAATGAGATCAGAGGAGATCACTGGATGGCAGGGTGACAGTAAAAGGATTCTAGCATCTTAGTTTGGAACTCAGGTTTGCTATTATCATTGGTGTTATCTTGGACAAGTCACTTGGATAACCTTAGCCTCTCTTTCTCTATCTATGAAATGAAGGCATTGTACTATAGATTCCGTGAGGTTGCTTCCAGGATCATGATTTTCTAAGGTCTATTGGAGGGGTCCAGAAGGGGAAGTGTCTCCCACAAGGCTGTGCACGGAATACATTAAAAAATGACAACAGATATCTGGAGTCCAGGCTTATGCTCTTGCCCTTCAAGGATGTCCAGGGTCTCCTTCCTCCACTTGCACCGGAAGCAGAGCCTAGTGAGCAGGACCCTAGGGAGGATATCATCTTGGTGAGTTGAAAATGTGTTCTTCCCAGATGGCTGGGCACATTCACTCTGCTAATGAGTCTCCAGAGTGCAGCTTTAGCTGTGGGAGTCATCTGGAGGCTCACCTTCCCATCTACCACGGGCCAGACATCCTGGGTTTCCTTGTGTGCAGCAAAGGGGCTTTTGTGACACTCTTAGCTGGGAGTAGCAGTGGGAGAGATGCTGTGGTTGGCTCAAGGTCTGTGGCTGTGACAGGAGCTCAGTCCCTTAGCTGGGCACACTCAGGGGCCCAGGTGCCTCCCTCCCTCTCTCTCAGCTCTTTGTGATGCTCTGTGGGGCCTGATTGTCTAACTTGTTGCTTTCTTTCAAAAATCCCCACAGAGTTTTCTTCTCTCTCCTTGTCACACTCCCTCCCTGCATTAAGGCATTTGTTTTGAAGTCTTAGGTCTTCTGGGCTCTGGGAAGGGATTACAGAGCCTGTAAGGAGGAAGCTGTGAGTTGATATCACAGAACTTGAGCTTTATCTGTCTACTCAATCACCAGGCACTTGGGGATTCTTTTTTTTTTTTTTTTCCAATGGGAAGGAGGAAAAGAGAGAAGAAACTAGCTGAGAAAATAGAAAAATAGCTGTCAAGGTATGAGAGGTGGGATGGTCTGATGGAGGTGTGCCTTTCTGAAAGGGCTGGGCAGCCTGACACCTGCTGAGAACTTTCCTGATGAGGACATCCAGCATTTTGCCTGAGGTAATCTGATGAGGTGCTGTCTATCAGGGTTCTACTCTAACTGGCCCTACATGGGAACCAATCCTATAGTCCTTTATCTCTTAGCGTGTGTGTTTGTGTGCACGTGTGTGTGCGTATGCGTGTATGTGTGTAAGCGGGGAGGAGTTGCTGACACACACTCCCTGTGGCCCTTGGGCAAACTCTAAGTACTTTTTGCCCCAGGGGAAGGAGCCTGTGCATGTTGGGGGTCAGGACCTGGCATGATGAAAATGGAGAATAGGGAAAAGGAAGGCAGAATACCAGGGAAAGGACACTGCTGTGGGACAGGACTGGGGATTACAACCTTCTGTGCACCTCTTTCCTCTCTGCCTTGATATGGAAGGTACATGGTTGGTCATCAAGATTCATAATGGGAATAGTCTTCTGCCAAATTGGGTTTGTGAGGCCCTTCTGTTCTAAAATGATCCATCTCTTCTATCTCTCTTCCCAGCACTTGAAAGCCTTCCTTGAGTAGCAGTTTATTTATTAAAAACAAAGCACTCCCTTGTTCAGGCATTTTCTGAAAAGGACAGGACTCCCAGTGGTGGGAGCTGAAAGGCCATGACAGGTATGAGGCTGGGAAGGCCTTGTGGGCCGGGGCTTCTATGCCCTGAAAAGGTACTGGGGAGATGCACGCAACCCACCACATGGTATTATGATCAGATGGTTAACTTCTGAGGCCCACCCAGGCAGCAGAGGAGAGGATGCATTGGGGAGGGCTGGGAGACTACTTAGGGGACTCTTGAAATAGGTGCCTGAACTAGGGATCTATCTAGTAGGTATCTATCATTCTATCTTGAATGGGTACCTTTATTCTCACACAATTATGCTGTTTGTGGTAGTAAATCTTAAGTGACAACTTGTAAGTTTCAAAAAAAGTTGTCATTCTCACTCCTGAAAAAGGTTCTCACTCCTGAAAGTGAGAAGAGTCCACTGACTGTGCAGTCAGCTCTTGTCCATTAACATGGATTTGCAGGTGGGGCACTTCTCTGTAATATGAAAGAAGCAGCTACAGCAGATCCTGCTCCCCTAGCAAGGAAGGTGACACTTGGTGAAGACTGTACCCCCATCCCAAGACACTTAGGAAACCCAATTGGCTTTGGAGGTGTTCCCAGCTCAGTCCATCATGTCATGGTGGTATGGACACTGACATTCAGGTAGGCACTGTGAGGACCCCCTGATGAGGGAGCCAGAGGAACTGCTCTTAAGGTTCCAGGGCTGGCACATCATGGAGGACCTAATGTTTGCTTCCATAGAATTTCATCAGCAGAGATAAGAATTCATTAAAACTTGGAAAGGATACATGAACATCAATGGTATAAAGGAAAGTTAAAGTTCAGAGATGAGAGAGATTAATTCTAAAGAAGGAGATTGTGCTTGAAAGTCACACCGAAATCTAGCTGCATGGAATTTACTTGAGAAGCTTTTTATAAAACACAGATGACTGGGCTTGACCACTGGGAAGTCTGCACCCTGTGATCATCTTTATTTAAGCATATTGCCCGGCACATCTATGTGCTCAGTAAACATGTGCAGGATGAAGGCATCTCCAGAGTCCATCCCAACCCTGTGATTTCATGAGTCAGGAAGGAGGTGTTGCTGGAAGAATCTCTGAGGCAGGAAGAAAGACTGGATAGCAGGAGCCAGTAACTCAACAGTTTGGCACTTTTGTAGCTATTTTGCATAAATGCCAGATGAAAGGTGGAAAGAGGGGTAAGCGGCTTTCAACTTTCACACTTTCCTGCTAATCGGCTTTTAAATTGAACTCAGCTTCAATTTGAGAAAGGTGAGCTAGCTTTTGCGAAGCAGTGAGATGGAATTTGCCTTTTTACTTTATTTTATCTTTTTCTGAGAAAATAAAAGAAGTATGGGAACCCAAGTGCCAGGCCAGGTCAGAGAACAGACATATGAGAGAAGAAGAGGAGGAGGGGCCCAGGATCAGGACTGGAGGCCTCCAATCAGCCTGCCTTGCATCCTGTTGATGCCATGTCCAGACCCTCTTGGTCTCTCACTGGGGACCCCAGGGGAATCCCAAGCATGGGCCTAGATGTAAAGGATCCCAATGACCTCAGCCTCTTTGTGAGCACAGCACCTCCCATCTCTTCTTTTGATTCTCACAACTGCTGTGCCCATAATGTGAGGCTGGGCAGTGTAGGGACTCTCTTTAGGGCAGTGTTTTCTTTTTCTTTTTTCTGAGACAGAGTCTCACTATGTCACCCTCAGCGTGCCATGGCATCACAGCTCACAGCAACCTCAAACTCTTGGGCTTAAGCAAGTCTCTTGCCTCAGCCTCCCAAGTAGCTGGGACTACAGGCACCTGCCACAGCGCTGGGCTGTTTTTTTTTTTTTTTTTTTTTTTTTTTTGGCATTTGTCATTATTTAGCTGGCCTGGGCTGGGTTTGGACCTGCCATCCTCAGTGTATGTGGCCAGTGCCATAAGCACTGAACTACAGGCGCCAAGCCTAGGGCAGTATTTTCTACCATTTTTTTCTCATAGCACTCTTGAACCTATAGATAAACTTCTGTGATACGTTTAAATTACTCTGATTTTTAAAGAAAGAGAGGGGAAAAAGGAATATACTTGCTGTGCTTTGAACCTCTTTTGAAAATAATTCAATTAATGATCTTTAACATTTTCACAGAACACCTAAGATCCTTTCACAGCACACCAGTGTGCTGCAGCACGCCAGTTGAAAATCTCTGCACTAGGGGAACTAAACCACGTGAACCTCTGTGCTTAGCCCACTGCTGGCCACATATATATGCTCAGTAAATATGTTAGCATTGAATGCATCTCCAGGGGCCACCCCAATCCTGTGATTCCATATATCCTCCTGGTTTGGGGCAGCCTTGATGTCTCCTGTTAAAGCCTCACCCACTCTATCCACTCTGTCTAGGCTCTCCTGGAGAGAACACTCATCTCTTGTTCCTGTCTCCTCCCCTCCCATTGTATCAAACCATTTATAGTCATCCAGTATAATATCTTGTGTTTTTAAACAGTAGTGTTTTTACATTCTAAAAGCAGTGCATATTCATATAAAATGTTTGGAAGATAAAGGAGCTTCATAGTCAACATTCTGGCTGTTTAGATGTCAGAGAGCTGTGACAGTCACAAAAAGAATAGAAAAGGGCCCTCTTAGCTTCCTGGCACACCCTGTCTTCTTATGCCCTGGTCCTCTGCGGGCTCCTTCCAGCCACTATCCAGTGCCTAAGTCTTGGACAGCACGGGGAGTACAAACTATGCTATGGACTGCTGTGAATAAAATTCTTTATGCAGAGGAGATTCTAGATTTAGATACCTAGCTCGGGACTATTAGATTCCTGTTAGGAGGCTTAGAAGTCAGTGAAAGAGTAAAGAACACTGTTAGAGAAGCTCTCTTTCTTAAGGAAAACTTTCCGTTAATATTTTGCCACTGTGAGCATGGGCGATAACTCCCTCTTCCTCCTGCCCCTGGGGATACTGTGGTGGAAGGAGGTGTTGTCATGGGGCAGTGTGTGCCTCTGGAGGAAGCTGCTGGAGACGACACACAATTGGCAAACTTGTAAACCTGTGTGACATACTGATATCTGAAGGTGGGGTGTGGGTGCAGAGATGTCGACGCCACCGGGCCTTGGTGGGGACGGTACCTGAGGCAGCTGGCTCCCTGGGCTGGTAGTATCTGGCTGTGAACTGCCTCCTCCCTTTCCCCTAGCCTGCCAAGTAAGTGAAACTTTCTGGTGCACCACTGTGTGGCCCAGAGTAGGAAACACACCGTTCTGTACAATGGTTTTCAGCCGTGGTTCCCGAGGATGGAGGTTGTAATCAATACACACTCCAGGGGTCACCTGAATGAATCTCAGAGGTGAATGGGACTTTGGAGGCTGCATCTTGCCCAGCTCCCCCATGCTATACATTTTTCTCACGGATACTCATCAGGTGGATTCTGACACTTCTAGTGATGGAACACTCACTACCTAACAGACTCACATTGCATTTATGGAAGCTCTACACTTTAGAAAATTCCTCTTTGGGGCCAGGTGTGGTGGCTCACACCCATAATACCAGCCCTTTGAGAGGCTGAGGTAGGAGGATCGCTTGAGGCCAGGAGTTCCAGATCAATCTGAGCAACATAGCAGGATTCCATCTTTACGAGAAAGTGTTTTTAAAAAATTATCTGGATGTGGTGGCTCGTGCCTGTAATCCCAGCTACTTGAGAGGCCGAGGCAGGAGGATGGCTTGAGGCCAGGTGTTTGAGACCAGTCTGAGCAAGAGCAAGACCTCATTTCTATAAGAAAATATAAAATTTAGCCAGGCGTGGTGATGAGCGCTGGTTGACAGAGAAAAGAAAGATTGTTGATTGGTATTAGAAACCAAGATGGTATGTGTATGTTTGTTCCAGATAAAGCCCAGGCCAAGACCCACCCCCGCACAGCACAGCCCACCCACCCCCATTCTCCGGGGCTGATCACCTTCACAGTGATCTCAGTGTTCATGCTCTTTGTTTGATAATTTGCTGGGGTTATATTTTGTTAATGCCCTTTTCATCTATCTGTATAATCTTCCTGCTATATCCTCAGTGCTGACTTGTTGTTATTGGTGAATTTTAATCCCTATACACCGCTTGATGAGAAGGTGGGGCTCAGCGAGATTTGTGGTTGCAGTATATGCTCAGATATCATTTCATTCCAGAGACAGCCAGATCCTGCCTGTAGTACACAGTAGCAAGTTCACTAACAGAGTTGGAGACCATGGCCCATGCTCTTTTTAATCCCTTCTCCCTCTTCTAAAGGAGGTCATGTTGAATCTTCTAAATAGTTCCCATGATTACAGCTCTGAGGAACTTAGCTGTGCTGGGTGAGATTAAGTTAGGGTGCTGTTACCAGTTGTTATTTCAGTGTGGCCTAGTTTCACACAGGTGGGTCAGGCCCCAGCTGTGTCTCTGCTTTGGAATGTGCCCTTCAGTTGCATAGGGATGATCTGAAAGAAGGGGAACCCCTGGGTTCTGCTTCAAAGAGCAGAATTTTGATTGAAGCTGTAGCCTGTTGCTAAACTTAAGTCATTTCAATGGGGCTGCAGAATGGCTCATGCTTGTAATTCTAACACTCTGGGAGGCCAAGGCAGGTGGATTGCCTGAGCTCATGGGTTTGAGACCAGCCTGACCAAGAGTGAGACCACATCTTTAAAAATAGCTAGGCATTGTGGCAGGTGCCTATAGTCCCAGCTACTTGGGAGGCTGAAGCAAGAGAATCACTTGAGCCCAAGAGTTTGAGTGAGGTTGATGTGAACTATGATGCCATGGCACTCTACCAGGGCAACAAAGTGAGACTTTGCCTCAAAAAATAAATAAATAAATAAAAAGTCTTTTCAATGTAACCTATGTGATTTTTGCCATGTCAACATACTACTAGTATTCACAACTCATTTAATTTTTTTTAACTTAAATTTTAATCTCATCCTAATAATATCAGCCACAAAATTATAGGTTCACTAGAACCTGCAGTATTGACAGTTTTTCAAATAGATGCTCAAATAAATGCATAACCATTAGGTAATTCTTCCTCTGGGTACTGTACACAATTGTATCACATTCCTCGTGGTACACTTACCACCCTTTGAAACACACAGTTCTAGTGTTTGGTCTTCTCTTCCCCTCCACCTTCTAGAAGTAAAGTCTCTTCCAGCTGGGCCACTGGTGTTCTGGTGGGTTTCATTATAGCACCTTTGGGGCCACACTGAGGGTAAAGAGAATGCCAGATGAGGCTGTAGGCATTTCTTTTCTAAAGAGTGAGAATATCTCAGCTTTTATCCATTCCTGTTCCCAGATACTTTTTAAATTTTTTATTTTTTTTTATTTTTTAATTTTTTCAGTTTTTGGCTGAGGTCAGGTTTGAACCTGCCACCTCTGGTATATGGGGCCAGCGCCCTACTCCTTTGAGCCATAGAAATTGTAACTAAGATTCTGTTTGAAGATAAGGTTATTTTTTCCAGACAGAATCTCACTTTGTTGCCCTCAGTAGAGTGTCGTAGGGTCATAGCTTACAGTAACCTCAAACTCTTGGGCTTAAGTGACCCTCTTGCCTCAGCCTCCTGAGTAGCTGGAACTACAGGTGCCCACCACAATGCCCAGCTATTTTTAGAGATGGGATCTCAATGTAGCTCAGGCTGATTTTGAACTCTTGAGCTCAGGCAGTCTACCCGCCTTGGCTTCCCAGAGTGCTAGTATTACAGTCATGAGCCACCGTGCTTGGCCTATATGGATATTTTTTAAAGTTTGAAAAACCATAGTATAATTTAATCTAGGATTGACACTTCTGGAAAGATCATTTAGGGGGTCATCCATTCATACATTCATGGAGTACTTCTTGGAGCTGCTCTTAGCTCTTAATTTAGAGCTAAAGTCAGGAGAGCTGGCTTTACATGTATTTTGCTTATTGCAATGAAACCAAATGAATTTCCAGGTAGCTTGGCATGAAGCCCTGAGAAGCACTATTCTAATTCTCTCCCACTTGATCCAGATTGACGGTAAGCCTCTGATTCAGGTCCAGAAGCTGCCTTCCAACATCAAGAACCCCAGGACGACCAAATTCTCGAATAAGGTAGGAAGTGATAGTTTATGACTTTCCTCTTGCCTAGAGAACAAGAGCAGGTGGATGGCGGGGATAGATTTCAACAGTTATTTTTGGTTAGCTTGGCATAAAACGATCAGAGCACTCTATCCATATCACCATGCTTCATCTCCACATAGTTTTAAATGTTGTTTTTCAATGACAGTCAGATTACCTCTCTCCTGATCAATCAATCAATCAATGCAGGGGGCAGGATCCAAGTAAGTAGGTCAAGTCAATAATGTAGCCATAGAGGAAATGGGAGCTTATGTGGTGCCAAGGCAGTTGAGCACTAGGTACCAGAAAGTCCCTGTGTTAAGGTGGTAAGATACTGGAGTGATGCTGATAATGGCAAGCACACATGGAATGCTCCACATTCATTACCTCCTTTACCTCACAAATGCCTTATGAGGTAGGGCCCTTTTGTCCCCATGGCAGTGATGAAATAGTTGAGGCTTCGGGAAGGAGTCAGTGTGACTTAAAGGCCTCCAGCTAGTAAGTGGTAGAGCAGGATTGAAGAGCCTATTTGCTTGATTACTCGCTGCCCTGAAATCTGCTTTTCTCACCGAGAACTCTAAGAATAGATTTAGGTCCAGATTTGGGTTAGGAGTAAGCTTGTTGTGGAAAAGAGGCTGAAGATATTTTCTCACTTGAGGCTACTATAACTTAGCCAATTTCTCCTCCTGTAGAATACAAACACCGGCATTATTTCACTCCCTTTTGTGGACACCAAGGAGACGAAAAACATGGTAAACTTCCCAAGCATTAGCAACAAAATCCTGCTGAAGCCACCTGCATCGTATAGGGTGAGTACAGGGCAGTGGACATGCCCTTGAACACACAGGTGAAAGACCTGGTTTTAGTTCAAAACCAAGTTTAGAAAGGCCTAGGATGTGGGGAAATGCAGAGTGTCAGCTGAAGAGCTGAGTTCTAGTCCTGTTCTCACTTCTTATGATGAATACAAACTCAAGCAAATAAGGCATTGATCTTCTCTACAACCAGCCCTACAAAATGGGCTCTCTATAGGGTTGTCATGAGGACTCATTGAGGAAAGGAAAAAATGAAGTTCTGCTGTATAAATGGTAGAACTATACAAAATTTTGTTTTCCTCCCATGTCCCCTGCTTTTCTGTGTAAGGACCAAATGAGATAACATGTGGGAAGGTGCCAAGTTAAGGAAATGCTGAACACACATTAAGTTCAAGGTCATATGCTTTGAGGCAAGTTGGGAATTGGCCTTTTCAAGAACAGCAGTTAAAATTATTCCTGTCTCTTCCTGCAGTAGATGTCACTGGGGTTATCAGCTGCTTGCTGTGATGTGCATGGGTCTCCCAGGGAATGGGAGTCAAATGGATACTTTGGGAGAAAGACTGGGAAAACCTACTATCTCTTAGTCACTGTTTTCTCCTTACAGAGGTAGAAAAAGAGCCTGAGTCTGGCTGGTTGTGGATGTCCTTGGACAAATAAATGGTTTATAGCCCCCAGGAGAAACTTTAATTCCTTATTGCAAACCTCTTTTTCAGGAGAGTCAAACTCATAATCAGATGCCGTCCTCTGAGCTCAAAGTTTCAGAACTGCCTCTCCACTCTACCATTAAAATCCAGGACACCAAGTCAGAGGAGAAATCACCAAGGAAGCACAAGCCGGCTCTGACAGCAGCAGGTATACCTTTGAGCAGTAGTAGCATGGCTGGTGGGGATGTTGTGGATGGTCAGGATGTCCAGAGCTGAGCTGAGTTGGAGAGGGCTAGCTGTCAGGTGTCCGAGGGTCAATTAAGGCAATAAGCCAAGGTGAAAGTAAATGTTAAGCCTTTAATCTCTTACTGTGATAGTGTAAGCAAGAGACTAAATAGGAGAAAACACCATCTCCTCTCTGTTCCGTTTTCCCCATGGACTGAAACTGGGCTAGGGTAGATGTATCAGCACAGAAGGAGGGAATTGTCTCACTGTTTAGGGGGCTCAAACAAAAGGCTCCTGTTCATTTTAGAGGCCCAGGGTCTAAGGGGAAGAAGTGAGGGGGGAAAAGGTAGGGAGGGAAAGTACTGAGTACTGGGTCAGAGCACAGCAAGGTGTCTCTGAGGTGCCCCTTCCTCTCCATAGGAGGTCTTAGCAGAGGAGGCTAAGGAAGGCCCCAGCCAGGCCTTATAGAGGCAGTGGAGGGGGAGGGTGGGGCTTAGAAATGCGGGTATGTATGTATAAGGTCTTGGTCAACAGGGGCTCAGTCCTTGTCTGCAGCTCCCTCCAGAGGCTGTACTGCGTTGGCTACGTGCCAGGTATGGTGTTGGGAGAGCACCTCCCCACACCCCCATGAGGCCTGCCAGGTAAAGCCTTTGTAATTGCCTAGGGTTGGGTTTGAAAAATCACATATTGGTTTTGGACCATGAGCCAGACTCCTCATGGGGTTCAAAGACTCATAACCTGTTAATGCATACAAAGGAGGAGAACCAAGATCCTCTGAGCATCTATTATGTGCCATCATTGTCCAATGCTCGGAGCTCCTTCTACCACAGCTTCGAAATTGAAATTCGTTGTTGTTCTTCTTAAGCAATCTCAGGAGCTACTCACAAGGCGGTAATTTCAATTTGGAGCTAATTCCACCTGTTTTTACTCTGTTGCCTAGGCTAGAGTGCCATGGTGTCATCTAAGTCACTGCAACCTCAAACTCTCGGGCTCAAGCAATCCTCTTGCCTCAGCCTCCCAAGTAGCTGGGACTACAGGCACCTGCCACAAAGCCTGGTTAATTTTTTTTTTAGTAAAGGTGGGGTCTTGCTCTTGCTTAAGGCCTGAGCTCAAGCAATCCTCCCACCTTGGCCTTCCAAGGATTTGGAAGGATTACCGGTATAAGCCACCATGCCCAGCCCAGATTGTCATTTATTCTACCTTTACAAAGTTGATATCTGCCTCCCTGCTGTCTTAGACCTTCATATGTCCTCTGGACAAAGAACATGCCTTATGCAGTGTCCACACGACTACCCTTCACATATGTGAAAACAAAGGTCTTGTCCCCTGGGAGTCTTTTCTTTCCTTCTCATAGTTCCTTCTCTAGCTCTTCAGCATTTTCTTATGTAACATGGTGTACCCCCCCTCCTTGTTTTTCTCCTCAAAGAATGTACTAGGTTAGCTATTAACGGGTGCATTTCATCCCCTGACAAACTAGACCCCAGATGTGATCTGGCTAGTGTAAAGAAGTACTAATGCACATTTTCTCCTGTAGGCTGAGGTACTCACTGGCTCAGCTGCAGAGTTATGTGGGCCTTTAAAGTTGGATTTGTTACCTTTCTGGGCACTGAAAACATTATATTTGCCAAGCCTCTCAAGATAGACTAGTTGTGCAGCCTAATAATTTCACATGAACTTGAGAAAATGCCACCTTCACTAGACGCTGTTGTTGACACAGTGTTTTACCCATGTTGCTCTAACCCACAGGTCTTTGGGGACTAAATATGCCCTTTCCCTGCCTTTATGTTTTCCTTTTGATTTGTTGAAATAAGTACAAGACCTTATTGCATTTCCACCTTGGGAGATTCCAGGTGACTGGTGGGGGTGCCATCATCTGCACTCCGGACACATCCCCACATGGCCCCAACTTAACTGATGACTCTAGTGTTTTTCACACAGAGGCCCTAAAGTCTTTTAAGCACCAGCTGTCTCCTTATGAGCAAAGTGAAATCCTGGGCTACACAGAGATATGGTTCCTGGGGCTGGAAGCCCAGAAACTGAACGTGACTCCTGAGAAGTTCAGCAAGACAAGTTTTGATGATGACCATGGCTCCTATATGAAGGTGATGGGGAAAGCGGAAAGGGACCCGGGGACATTAGGGGGTTTGGGGACAAGAGATTGTCGGGAAAAGGAAAAATCAGGAGTACTTTATTGAAATTTGTGCTGATATATGTGTAACTAGATGTCCTGAAGAATCCTAGTTGGTCTTAAACTAAAGAAATACCATGTCTATAAATGAGGGAACGTGCAGTGTAGCATGCAACATGCTCTGCTGACTGGAGACTGATTTTCCTCAAGAGTATTTGGAGTAGCAGGTTTGCATCCGGGGTAACCTCCCACAGCCTCTTCCCCAGAACAGCACATTGGAAAAGTCCAGACAGGAATAAGATGCTGTCTCCTCAACAACTCCATACGTGGATGCTTTTCTGTTTTATAGTAGATGTTTCTTCCCAACAGACAAAAAAAGTGTTTGTTACTGCATCCTCTGTGCAGTGATTAATGTTATTCTGTTTTTCAAAAATCGATCCCAAGAACTCCTTCTTCTCTTCTCACTGTACCCTCTGGGTTCCCAGGTTTGGTGCCTTTGCCCAGTCTGAAGGTGAAATTCGAGCTGGAAGTATGACACTAAGTCCACTAGGATATGGGCTCTTAGGGATTTCTGCTAACGTTTCTGGACAATTTGTCACAATTTGGTTTTAGGAGACAAGATGAGTCTTTGATGGCTTTGTAGAAGACTTTTCTTAGCATTTAGGGCTGTGTTCCTCAAGCTTTGCTATGCACACAAATCATCTGGGGATCTTGCCTAAACGGAGATTATTATCCAGCAGGTCTGGGGCAGAGCATGAGATTGTGCATTTTTGAAAGATTTCAGGCGATCCCCAGGCTGCCAGTTCTCGGACCACACTTTGAGAAGCAAGGATTTAGTTTCTGTTGTACAACTTTACATGGAGCCCTGGTTCTCCACGTTTTTAGGTCAAGGATCCTTTTAGGAGGATCCTTTTGGGTCATCATTCTAGAAAAAGCAATCTGCTCAAATACACAAAGTTTCAGGTAATTAATCCTCCTTAGTAAAGAATCCCTAATATAAACTTAACCTCCAGCTCAACCAGACCTCCCCAACCCCACACTGCCTGAGCCCAGAGTCTCTGGGAAATTCTGTCTTTAAGAATGACTTTTAAGTTAATTCACTAGAACTCAATTTCTCAGTCTCAACTCTTTTTATTTACTTATTTTTGAGACAGCATCTCACTATGTCACCCTCTGTAAAGTGCTGTGGTGTCACAGCTCACAGCAACCCCAAACTCTTGGGCTTAAGTAATTCTCTTGCCTCAGCCTCTTGAGTAGCTGGAACTACAGGCTCCCACCACAACACCTGGGTATTTTTTGATTGCAGTTGTTATTATTGTTAGCAGGCCTAAGCTGGGCTCAAACTTGCCAGCCTCGTTGTATGTGGCCAGCACCCTATCCACTGAGCTATGGGCACCGCCTCAGTCTCAAATCTTAGAGAGCTATGTTTTTGGTGAGAAGAAAGTAATACTTTGTGCTCTCTATGATCTTGGACTCTTCCTCCCTGTTGCATTCCAGTGCACACACAAATACATACTGCACATGGCCAAATTCCCAAACAAGCCACACAGGTGCATTCTTACTTTGTTCTGTCAACAGATGTTAGCTCGGTGCCTGTGGCTCAAGTGGCTAAGGCACCGGCCACATACACCTAAGGTGGCGGGCTCGAATCCAGCCCGTGCCACCAAACAACAATGGCTGCAACCAAAAAATAGCTGGGCATTGTGGCGGGTGCCTGTGGTCCTAGCTACTTGGGAGGTGGAGGCAGGAGACTCATTTGAGCCCAGGAGTTGGAGATTGCTGTGAACTGTGATGCCATGGCACTCTACCCAGGGGGACAGCTTGAGGCTCTGTCTCAAAACAAAAAACAAAAAACAGATGTTGATTGGATACTTACTTATTGAGCACCTATCATAGGCCTAAACAGCTGCTGGACTCTGAAAATATAAAGAGAACTGCTAAACATGAGTGCCAAATGGTTCTTGCTCTCAAGTAAGCACAATCAACGCCCAAGCTGGCATGTGAGCAAATAATTATGAAATAGTCAAAGTGGGCATATGTAGAAGATATGTTCAAGTGCTCAGAGAACACATGTGTCCTTTACACCAACATGCGTGCAGATCCCATTTCTGTCCTTTCCCCACATCATTTTCTTCATGACAAACCCTTGAAGGTAGACTCATCTACTTCCATGTGTTAGCAAAGTTGTACACTTCAAATTCAAGGTCTTGATTCCTCCTGTCTGAAAGGACTCAGACTACATCTTTACAAACATATCTGTACACACTTTCCTCTCTCAAATTCATGAATGTAACTCTGGAAACCAGATTCCTAGAGCTTGAGGACCTTAGAGATCTAGAGATCGTCTTATCCAGAATCTTCACTTTGCAGATGTGGGCACTGCAGCTCGGAGTGGGTAAGTGGTTTGTCTGAAGCCACGCAGCTGATGTCTTTGTAACTGAAAGTTTTCTGTGAATTTAACTAAATACTTACTTCCTAGTTTCCAGCACCGAAAGAGACATGGATGATCCTGGGTCTTGGAAAATATTTTTCTTCTTATTTAAGAAAGGCCCGATTTCTGTATTGATCCCTCTAGGGTAGGATTAAGTCTGAATAAGTCCAGCGGAGAACCTAATCTGGCCAGGAAGAGGTAGAGCAGACATAAAGCCTCCTCTGACTGATGTAGACACATCAAAGGTCAGAAATGGAACTTTCCCCAACCTGGAGCTGCTGCTGAACTCTAAGAATCATGAAATGTCCAAACTGAAAGGGATCTTCAGGACCACTTTGTCTAACTCTCTTAATTTACACATCCTAAAACAAGTAGAATACCAGAGGACAGGGACTAGAAACCATATTTTCCAATGTTCTTTCCCCTGCTGACAGGGATCAAGCCTGTGGGATTTTTTCCTGTATTACATGGGTGGCCTGGGAGTCAGACAACAGCATGGCCATGGCAGTAGCCATGCAGTGAAGGTGGGAGTTGCACAAGAGCCCAGTGAAGTTCAGAAAACTCTCCCAATGAGTTAGCCATGAGACGAGAATGGAGAACCAGGGTCCCTAGCATCAGGGAAGCCCATGAGCTGGTGGCTCTGCCCCTTACCCTGGCCCGGCTTCTGCAGGTCCTGCATGACCACATTGCCTACCGCTACGAGGTCCTGGAGATGATCGGAAAAGGGTCCTTTGGACAGGTGGCCAAGTGCTTGGATCACAAAAAAAATGAGTTCGTGGCCCTGAAAATCATCAGGAACAAGAAGAGGTGTGGCTTGGGGGTGGCATAGGTGATAGAGGAGGGACAGCATGACTCTAGTCTGTCCCAGCTCTGCCTCTCCCTCTGATCTTTCTCTTCCTTTTCCTCTGTCTCTCTCTACCTATCTGATTCCATGAAGGGGCCAAGAGGAAGCAAGAGTGTATAGTTTTTAGAGTTTTTAGTGTTTGCTGCCACCCTAGACAGACTTTTTGGTGCATGGGAGGGGCTGACTGTCACAGCCTGATGTGACATGACATCACACTGGGTTCTGTCCTCAGACCCCCTCACCCCCATCCCTGGCAACTCGCCAATCTCCTCAGGTTTCACCACCAGGCCCTGGTGGAGCTGAAGATCCTGGAGGCTCTCAGAAGGAAGGACAAAGACAACAACCACAATGTGGTGCACATGAAGGATTTTTTCTACTTCCGCAACCACCTCTGCATCACCTTCGAACTCCTGGGGTCAGCTGCTGCTTCTTAACTCATTCTTCTTTTAAAAAGTTACATAAGTGATAGACAAGAACCCTTGAGGTTAGAACACAGGACTTTTCTGGTTGTGACTATTTAATGACTAGAGTGGACATGACAGTCACTCAGTTCTCTAGAAGGCCCCCTGGTGAGGAGGCTGGGACAAAAGCAGCCCATCTCACTCCTCCCTTGATAGAACTGTCACCTGCCAGTGTACCGTGACATTCTTCCCTGATGCTGATGCTGAGGGCTGAGCTAGGTGACGTGATCAGAATGAGGCCTCTGCTTATAAGAGCTAAACTGAAATATGGCCCCACTCACTGGCTTTCCAACCCTGTGGTATGGTTGGACCAAAAAACAGGCAGCTGGCTGCTAAGAGTGGGGAGAGGGTTTTGATTTTGAACAAATAAAGACAAGAGCAGATAGAGATATTTGGCATGAGAGCAGAAGCCCACTTAAATATTGGCGTTGAAAGGCCAGAAGGTTGGGACTGAAAAGCCATGCTAACTGGAGGGGCATGCTAATTTCATTATTTTTCTCTCTGAGATCATCTGATGCAATTTAATAAAACTAGAAACCCAGAATGCCTTTGGCAAAGGAGAATAATCAGAGTGAGCTCTCAGAGGTCTAGTGTTAAAGACTCTGCAAGCTGGTAGCTTAGCCCTCCCATGAAACCAGTACTGATGGTGAGATTCTTAGGAACCAGCTAAACTTGAGTCAGAGACAAAGTTGACACTCCCCACCATCACCGGTGATTACAAAATGTAATCTACTTCCCAATATTAGAGGTAAACTGTCTTCTCTGCAGCAAACCAGACAATCCAGGCTATCTTTCCTGGCCACAAGTCACAGTGCATTGTCCTTAAAAGAGCTCTGAGAAGTCAAGAGGGGTGTGGGTGTGGAGGGATAATCCAAAGATCAGAGAGGTGGGGAGTTACCCATGGTCACAAGTCGGGATGGAGTCAAAGTCTTACATCTATCCCTGCGGTACTCATCAAGAATGAATGGCTTCCCCAACACTGCCAGGGTTGATGACCTTAGAATGGGAGATTAGGAGGAACCAGAGAAAGATGATGCAGAGTCGTTCCTGGGCCATGCTCTTAACCTTTCTCTCCCCATCTCACAATTGACACCCAGGTCACAAGTGGCAGCTCACAAACACATTGTTCTTGAAATGCTTTGTATTAGTCTCTAACATTTGTAAATCAGTATATTTCATATTGTATGGCTGGCTTCTATATAATATTGTAGGCTTCTCCACCTTGGAGAATTTAGGATTATCTGGCCAAGAGCGAGCTTTCATTATTGAAGGCAACAGTTAGATGGGACCAAGTAGAGGCACTAGTGTGGGTGGAGAGAAGCTCTCTCTCTTGCCTCAGCTGCCTTGTACCCAAACGTTTGCTCCCTTATTCTCAGGAGGCTGAAGTCCTAGGCAGCCTTGTTAGTCCTGGGCAGGACTGGCCACTTGAGTGACGGTGGTACCGTCCTGGATCCGTACCAAGGGCCTGAAGAACTATGAATATTGCAGAGGTTTGGTCCAACCTCTTAACCCTCACATATAACAAAGTGCTTTGGTGGCCTTGCTGCATAAGGAATGAGAGGATATCGAAGAGGCCAGCATAGTTAAACTTCACCCTGGCCCACCATGACTTGGCAGGAAAGCTGAATTGGTAGGACATGAAAGCCCTGCCTCCTGGCCCGTGGGTTCCCTACTACTAGAGGGAAACCAGGTGGCATAGGAATGTTTGCAAGTCCAAACTCAACATTAAACTTTTTTCTTTTTTAAGAGTCTCACTCTGTTGCCTTGGGTAGAGTGCCGTGGCATCATAGCTCGTGGCAATCTCAAACCCTCAGTCTTAAGCAATCCTCTTGTCTCAGCCTCCCAAGTAGCTGGGACTACAGGTGCCCACCATGATGCCTAGCTAACATTAAACTTTTTATACCCTTTCTTTCCCAGAATCAACTTGTATGAGCTGATGAAGAATAACAGCTTTCAAGGCTTCAGCCTTTCCATAGTTCGGCGCTTCACGCTTTCTGTTCTCAAGTGCTTGCAGTTGCTTTATGTAGAGAAAATCATTCACTGTGATCTCAAGCCTGTGAGTACGACCTCTGTCCTGCCCTGGGGGAAGGTTCCCGCCTACTGCAACTCTGTGGCCTCCCTGTTCTATTCTTTCTCTGGCAGTGGCTGGGGCAGCCAGGGCTTCCAGGGTGGAAGCCAAGAGGTCCTGTTTATAGGCTGTGCAAGCCCAGTGAGATGAAAGAAGATAGACCCAAGGCACGAATATTAGAGAAATGAAGACAGATGTGGTGTGACTGGAGCAGACAGGAGCAGGAAGTTCTGAGGGCTTTTCTAGAGAGGGCTTAGTAGTGGGTGGGTGGTGTCTTGAGCATCAAGAGGGACAGTAAGAAGTCCTGGGGTTCTGGGTTTACCCTTTCTTCCCTTTCAACAGTTACCTGTAGCCCTTAGGAGCTCTACCTAGGGGTCCACGGTTCTTTCTCTTCTGGTTTCACACAGAGAGATGGGCACCCCACTCTACTAAAGCCCAACTATATCTACTCCACTCCAAGTTGGTCCCAGGGTGCAGTGAATCTCAGACTGCTTTCTCTATGCCAGATAGACCAGAGCTTCCTACAAGACCTTGTATTCTATACATAGCTCTGTTATTGCACTGACTGTTTTATGTAGAAATTGTTCTTTTTTATCCACATCTCCTGTGGGCTGCAAGCTCTCCCAAGGTCAGGAACCATGTCTTTTGACAGTTTCTCCCCAGGGCCTGACATGGTATCTGATAATAGTAATGGTAGGCCATAAGCAAATGCTTGTTGAATGACTTAATGATTGAATGTAGGAAAGTAACACAGAAAGGGCTAGGGGTAAAATATAAGGAGCTAGTTCCAAAAGCAATCTGACCTTCATGTTTATGTAAATATCCTTTAGGAATGTGGAGTAGAATCAGGGAATTACTCTCCTGGGCTTAATGGTTAGTATTAATGAGCCATGATTGCCCGTTTCATCCATTCCTTCTACAGTGCAATGTCTGCTCATTGGATAAGGAGCCTTTCCACTAGGCTAGAGACACATTAAAAATTCTTGCTTTTTTAGGGCTTTTGCTGATTATACCCCTCCAGTTAACACAGCATTCTTTAGAAAGGGTACTAGGGACTAAATTTGTACTTTCTTAGTTTGTGGTGCCAGAGTCTTGAGACCAGGCCTGCTATGCCATCTCTACAACATTAGGGTACTCAGTAAGGAATCACATAATTGACTCTCTGATACTGAGATCCTTCAAAATGTGACTGAGACTTTAATCTTCATCCTTAGCTAGTGCACCGTCACGCTGAGATCTCAGAAGCTCTGTCTTCTTATCCCTGACTGTTGAAACACCTGCTTTTACATTTTCCCTAAAGTCAGCCTAAGAATCATTGCCTTTAAAACTTTGTTCTTTGTCTTCTGTGGTCATAGCATTACATTAGTGGGGAAAAATAATGGACATGTCAAACAAATACAGCCAATGACATTTCTAAGACCTTATGCAAGTAAGGCCTAGAACCGTGGGCCAAGGAGGATAAAAATAAACATGCAATTTTTAGGAGTTACACAATCAATATGAGGAAAGAGACAAAATATATTTGCAAAAGAAACAAAAAGCATTTTATTTTTTGAGACAGAGTCTCACTTTGCCACCTGGGTAGAGTGCCAGCCATGGTATCACAGCTCACAGCAACCTCGAACTCTTGGGCTCATGTGATTCTCTTACCTCAACTTCCCAAGCAGCTAAGACTATAAGCACCCCCCATAGCACCTGGGTAGTTTTTAGAGACAGGGTCTTACACTTGCTCAGGCTGGTCTTGAACTCCTGAGCTCAGGCATTCCGCACATCTCAGCCTCCCAGAACACTGGGATTACAGATGTGAGCTACCGCACCCGACTTACAAACTGCAAAGCATTGAAAACGGGACCCAAAGAAGAGGCACAGGACATAAGTCAAATGGAAAGTCCCAGAAAGGGGAGGGCGGTGAGGTTTTCAAGAAGGCCCTTGTAGGTGGATGTATTTGAATTGGGCCCTGCAGAATGAGGAGCATTTAGGTGAGCAGAGAGCTAAGGACAACATTATTACAGCTTGATGTATGTCTTTTCTTCTCTCTAGGAAAACATAGTGCTATACCAAAAGGGCCAAGTCTCTGTTAAAGTCATTGACTTTGGATCAAGCTGTTATGAACACCAGAAAGGTAGGTTCCCATGTCGGTTCTTTGTCTGAGTTTTACTGTTGCAAGTTCTTTCCCTTTGCACTTGAGGTCATTTGGATTCTAGCCTGGGCTTAACACAATGGCCAGGAGGATTTTGGACAAGGAGCTTCACTTCTCTGAGCCTAAGTTTCCCCACCTGCAACACGAGAAAGTTGGGTTTAAATACCATAAGAGCCCTTAGAAGTTCTCATATTATGTAGATACTAAATTACCCGAGAGCACTGGGACCTAAAACTAACCAAATGTGTATCAGAATCACTTTGGGGCTCTGAAAAATAATAGTTTACAGGGCATCACCCCAAATGTACTGAATCAAATTTCTGGGTAGTAGCTAGGAGTCTGCACTTTAGAAAATGTAGCCATTATAAAGTTTGGAATTAAATTCTCTAGAATCCTAGATTTTATACTTTTCCAAGCTAGAATTCATAAAGTAGATCAGGAGTACAATTTCTACAGCCTTTATTTGACTCCATAACTTGTTCCTTTGGCTTCAGTCAGGTTTGACATTTATTATCTGCTATATGTCATCCACTCTCCTGGTACCAGAAGGTTTTGACAGACTCTTGCTCTGTCACCCTGGCTAGAGCACAGTGGGATCATCATAGCCCACAGTGACTTTATACTCCTGGGCTCAATTGATCGTCCTGCCTTAGCCTCCTAAGTAGCTGGGACTACAGGCCTGGCTAATTTTTCTATTTTTAGTAGAGACAGGGTCCCAGTCTCTCTTGCTTAAGCTGGTCTCAAACTCTTGGCATCAAGCAATCCTCTTACAGGATTACAGGCATGAGCCCTCTTGCCTGGCCTGAATAGACATTTTTTTTTTTTTTTTTGAGACAGAGCCTCAAGCTGTCCCCCTTGGTAGAGTGCCGTGGCATTACAGCTCACAGCAACCTCCAACTCCTGGGCTCAAGCGCGTCTCTTGCCTCCGCCTCCCAAGTAGCTGGGACCACAGGTGCCTGCCACAACACCCGGCTATTTTTTGGTTGCAGCCGTCATTGTTGTTTGGCGGGTCTGGGCTGGGGATTCGAACCCACCACCTTAAGTGTACGTGGCTGGCGCCTTAGCCGGTTGAGCTATAGGCGCCGAGCCTAGACATTTTTAACTTTGGATTTTGCATCCTTCCTTTCCAATTCTGATATGCCACCTCCCTTACCAAATCTCAATACACTCAGAAGATGTCTACTCCACATTAATCTGATGGTTTGAAAACTTATTTTGAAAAACTTAGTCTCATGTTCTGTTTGTTTGTTTTATATTTGGCTGACTTAAATTCACTTCCCTAGAACAATACCTAGCTTAGAGTTCTTTATCAATAACACTTCCATTATAATTGGCTTGCTGTGAGGATTTGTAATGATAAATAGGTAAAGCAATCTGTAAATGCTAGTCGGGGTACTTCCCTCTTTTTGCAAAGCCCAGTGCCAGGGCAGGGGCAGTATCAATTATTAGCTACCATCAACGGTAAAGGTTTCCTGGAGAAGGGTGTTCTAGAGAAGAGGAGGCTTTTCCCACATGACGTTTTTCTCCCTTTGTCCCTGCAGTGTATACCTACATCCAAAGTCGGTTCTACCGATCGCCAGAGGTGATCCTGGGCCACCCCTACAACATGGCCATTGACATGTGGAGCCTCGGCTGCATCATGGCAGAGCTGTACACAGGCTGCCCTCTGTTCCCAGGGGAGAATGAAGTGGAGCAGCTGGCCTGCTTCATGGAGGTGAGGGGCAGGGCTGCTAAAATAGGCCCTGTGTGTAAAACGATTTTCTTTTTCTGGTGAGTTATCACTGAAATATAACTAGTGCACACATTTTGGTAATTATCAGGAGTAAAAAGTGAAGTTTGATTGGGCATGCAGCTCTTAGAAAAATGAATAGAACTGGGTTTCCTCTTTTCCAATCAATGCCTATACCTATAGGTGAGTATTACTTCTTGGTAGAATGCATGACCCCATGATCAATGCTGGAAAGTAGATGTGAGTGAGCTCAAGAAGGAAGCTTGTGCTAGTGATGTCATTAATTTGTCCATTCCTTCTGAGTTCTGTGTAAGAATCAAACAGTGATCCGTAATCAAAAATTATTTTTCTCAGTCTATCAGCTGACAGCCTGGTTATAATGTTGAAAATTAAGAATTGGAAATTATCTGACTTAAAAAAAGAGGCATTATTCAGTCATTAGTCATTTACTGTCTTAAGTTTCTGGGAAGACTATCTCATGATACCAAGGCTTTACCAAGATGCATTGTATGATTACTAATTATAATATGTCATCCCTTCACTTAAGGAAATGTTATTATGGAGGTAAATTAGATAAAACAGAGGAAAATAAGCATAAAGTTTGGAAATTTCACATTTTAGGATTCTCCCAGTGAAAAAAGATCTATGTGTGTGTATGTGTATGCCAAATTTTTATTTTCCAGATTGTCTCAAAGTTACAGGTAGTGAGACAGACATACCTTTGGGCATTACTAAATATAGATAATTTCATTTTATAACTGAGACTGACACTTAGATATGAAAACAATTAGGTAAAAGTAGCCATAAATAGTATCTCTGGTGGAATCAACATTGTCCTGGGAGTCAGCAGACCTGAGGTCCAGCCCTGGCTCTACCTTTTTGGCAAGTCATTTTGCTGCTCTTGACTATAAATGAGGGGATCGGAGTAAATGGCTTCTGGGGTTGACGATGACTTTATGAAGCATCCCTGAACCTGACACTGCTCCCAATATTAAGGAGAATGGGTCTAGGGCAGCATTTCCTACCTCCCCCAGAGCTGACTCAGCTTCCTCTTGACTTCAATGTCAACGAGGCTGAGGAGCAGGAAGGTGGGGTCATGTGTGGACATTGGCTGTGAGCTTGGCTGTAGGGGTGAACGACTCAGGCTGTTATTTCTGACTCCCTGTGCCCTGCTGTACATTTCAGTGGGGGAAGATGAAAAGTACATGCCATGTTGTTCTTTTCAAGAAGGTTTTTTTGTCTTACAATGTCTGATTCTGTTAGATGATTTTCACCTCCTTTTCCTCTCCTCCCTTCCTAATACTCCATGCTGGAGTATGTCATTCCTTAGTTGGAGCTGAAGGCCTAGCAAGCAGTTCATGTGCTCTGACAATGATGTTTGGCTGCTCAATCCAGGGAGACCCACTGCTGGTCGCTGCTGATGCCTGTTTGGAATAATATGGCAACTCCTGGATTAGGAGTTGAAAGACCCTGGCTCTGGGTCTGCTCTGCCGCTAACTTGACGTTATCACTTAATATCCCTGGGGCTTTATCTGTAGAGGCAAAGTGTGACCAAAGTCCCCTCTAGTTCTAACAGTCTTTGAATCTGTGATTCCACAAAGAGTGAACCAAGTAAACTATACTTATTGAAGGTCCTGGGCCTGCCACCAGCCGACTTCATCCAGACGGCCTCCAGAAGACAGACATTCTTTGGTAAGTCCTTGGGTCAAACTCTCTTTTTCTTATTGTGTCCAGTGACAGTCCAGTCCAATTTAGTCCTCCCCTAGTCACAGGCCTTGAAGTCACCTCCCGTACCCTAACCTGCATTTAGTGGTTTTCCCCCACCCCATATCAAAGGGCAAGCTGTGATTAGAAGCTTCTTTCAGAAAAGTAAAAAGATAATGAGAAGTTGAACCAGGTAGCATGATGGAGATGGGGTGGGGGAGTCAACCTGGGAATGGGGCCTTGCAGTGAAAACGTATAGGAGGCATAGAATGACCAGGTTTCTGCTTAGAGGAAGATCTATCAGTAAATGCTGAAAGCTCAAAAGATGATGACTATACACTTTCCCAGGAGTTCTCCTCACCTCCCCAGGCACCTTGCCCTCTCATGCTGTATACTTCGTGCAGGGAAGTCATGCTGTACACACTATACAATGTGCAGGGTTCACCCTGGGGGGGGCTAACATTTAGTATATTTCTGTACCATTTGGTAAAAAGGCACAGCCCTGAGCCCTGCTATAGCTGCAGGCACCTAGCCCTCTCCCAGGACTCCGTGGATTCCCCCATGATCCCCAAAACTAGAAGCTGAAGGCCTAGCAAGCAGAGGTGCTCCATGACAACACTTCAGGACACGAGTGTCATCCATTCTGATTAGTTGGTCCTGTGCCATTTATCCAGTGGTAACACCTTTTAAATATCACCTTGTAATGATGGCCGGAGCTTCGAAGACCACTGTGCCTCTGAGCAGGGAAGTCTCCTGTTTGCCTTAGAACCTTTGAACAGTGGCCACATGTTAACATTTTTTCCACCAGAGTGGTGTGATGGTGGGCTGACACCCCGGTTCAACTGACACATGAGCAATGGAACTGGTCTTTGGACACCCAAGTATAATTTTCACACCTACCACTTATAAATCAGTCTTTTGGATTTTAAAGATTTGTCCGGAAGAAAAGTGAGGATACTGGTCTTCCCTCATGCTAGACAAAGGCTTTGTGAGAAGAGTCTCATCTTGAGCCTCTAACACTGAACTCAGGAGACAGCATCTAGGCAGGGACTAGAAGGAAGGGAATACAGAGCATCTTGGCAGGAAGAATCCCAAAGACATATACTTGTCCACGTCATGGAATATCTGATTTCTACCATCGGCCCTGGGCTTTAGGATGGTGATGGGTTTTGGTAGTGACACTCACATGTCTTCACTTGCTGCGAAAAAGGGACTTTGCTGTGTTCAGTGTTTTTTAAGGTTTATTCAATTATAAGAGTCATTTGGCAGGAAAGTGAATTCCCGTGATTCTCTTCTATAACCTATGCTATAGTAGGTTTGAGGTGGGACCCAGGATTCTATGTTTTTAATAACAGCTCCTGGTGAGTGTTACAGCAGGATAACAATGTTCCCTGGTGACTTTGGGAAACACTATATTCAGTTCTTGACTCTCCTTTTCCCAGGTTTGGGCTGACAACAGCAACTCAACCCCCTCCCCAGCCACTCCTACTTAATTAGCATAAAATGGTGGTGAGATACTTAGGTGGTCCAGGCTGCAAGAAGTAAAGGGAGGTGAGAATGATTAGATCCTGGGGAGGGATCTAGAAGGGTGAGAAAAACTTGTATAAGAAAAATAATTATGTAGTGATGACTTTAGGAGCTATGTTACTTATAAGACCATGAGTTGATTCTTCTTATGTCATTTGTAAAAAGTGCACTGTTGGATAAAGTAAGAGTGCTAGGGTCATGCTCCAAAAGGAAATGGAGATTTGTATGAGTTCACAGGACCTATAAAATACCCTACCTCTGACTCATTTTTATTAATATGAATACAGAGATACTCATGTGTGTACATACACACATACACATTCAAGGATGTCTGTCTTCCAGGATTCAGTAAGAGTAGATGTTCTTTTGGAGGCCCTGAGAATTACATTGGTTACAAAAGTAATTGCCACAGTCCATTATATATCTTCTAGAATGTTCATTATGTGATCTCTGCTGAGTTTTTGTGAGAATTCAATTTAATGTGTAAATTGTCTGTGGGCATATGAGGTCTTATAATTAAGTTTGAAACTCATCTTAGTAAAAGTACTACCTACCTCATAGCTAAATATCACTGTGGTCACCTTTGAAATACTACCCTTGCAAATCTGTGCACTGATGCCAGGGCCTAGTCCACCCTTCAAAGAATTTTTTCTAGGATGAGTGTGTGAACTTAATTGTCACACCCTCATACCGTGACAGCTTTAATGGCCATTCCAGAAAAAGAGCTCCAAATTTGCCTTGAAGGAGGGGCTAGGGGCTGGTGTCAGTGAATAACTTCCCCAGAGGAGTACTTTGAAGGTGACTGTACTGATATTCAGCAATGAGATATGTAGCAATTGTCTAGAAAGAGTCCACGAACTGAATTGTCCGACCTTTTATATACACATGCACCTATTTATGTGCAGACTTACAAAGTGTGAGCACAAGTGGACAGCTCTTGTGAACACACCAGAATCTGGGTGTGCACAGGGTGAGCTCACCTTCAAAGCATTGCATAACTCACCCTTGGGAAACCTTTGGAGCTGTCTTCAGGGCTTCTTTGCAGGGATGACAAATCATACCTTTGATGAGGGATTTAATTAGCAGAAATAGCTGAATAAAAGGTATTCCAAGGTATGTCTCAAGCAACTAGCTAAGATTTGAACATTTCAGTTATGGACAAAATTCTGATGCAACTCTACAGAAGCAATAAGGGTACTTTGCTTGCATGGCCTATAAGGCATTCTCCTAAAACGGCTTTGTTGTTCTATGCCATGAATATCTCAAATTACAACTTTATCTGGGCTAGTGGGGAAGGAGCAAGGGCCTAGATAATCCAAGAATAGAAGATATCCTTTTTGTTCTGAGCTGAGTGTTCTTGTCACTTCAGATTTATTTTATTATTACCATTATTATTTCACCTTCATAAATGGTAAACCATTTGAACTATTTGGTTTGGGGAGGAGGTGGTGGAAAGGGGATCCAGAACATACTGGATAGTAGGAAAAAATGTTTTTTAAGTTAATTGTACTCATTGAATAATCTCATGTGGTTGTCTCAGCCTGAGACTGTGTGTTTGTGGCGTGAGGGTGGTGGGAAGGGGCTGGAGTATAAGGCAGCAGAAGGGCTGCCAAGACCACTCCAAGAAGCAGCATAGTTGAGTGAACAGCTGTGATGTGACCAATAACTATTAACACCCGGAACTAAATACAGAATGTTGTATCTCTAAAGATTCCAAAGGTTTTCCTAAAAATATAACCAACAACAGGGGGAAAAAAAGATACCCGGATTCCAAGGATCTCACGATGGTGCTGAAAACCTATGATACCAGCTTCCTGGACTTTGTTAGAAAGTGTTTGATGTGAGTTTGTTGGGGTATCTTTGCCTCTGGGTTTCCTCTTTAAATACTATACTTTAAATACTCTTTATACTCTTAAATACTCCTCTTTAAATACTACACATTTACTGCTGAAAATCTAAGGCTGGAAGATAGTTATAAAGATAGCAGTGATAAATGCTGATGATAAAGCTTGAAAGTCTACAAATTGCTTTCACATGGATTGTCTCCCTCAATAGACACCTCTCTCTCCCTACTGTGAGGTTGTCAGAGCAGATGATTCGCTCCCTTTTGCAGAGATGGAGGCTGGAGCTCCAAGGGATTGAATGGCCTGCCCTCCGTTACACGGTTGGTGGGCAGAGTCTGTCAACTTTTTGGCCTCAGACTATATGGCAGTGAGATTGTAGAGAAGTCCTAAATGTCTCCTGCTTCCGTGAACTAAAGCCAACCTCTTCAGAGTATCTGTTTTAATGATTTGCATACATATGAAGGGTAAATTGGTTTTAGGGTCTTTCCTCAACCCCCCAGGATTTAATCCCCAAATCCTCTTGTATTAAGGAGTTAAGGTAAGGGTGAGCGATAAACCATTTATTGTATACAAATTTTTACAATCTTTATGCATAGTTTGAATCTTAGAAATTAGGTCTGTACTGAAATCATAGTTAAAAAAAAAAAAAACCAGTGTGGTGCCCAGTTTAAAAGGGTGTTATTTTTTTGTTTTTGTTTCTGAGACAGTATCATTTTGTCACCCTCAGTAGAGTGCTATGACATCACAGCTCACAGCAACCTCAAACTGTTGGGCTCAAGTCATCCTCTTGCCTCAGCCTTCCATGTAGCTGGGACTATAGATGGCCAGCACAAAGCCTAGCTATTTTTTGAGATGGGGGTCTCACTGTTACTTAGACTGATCTCAAACTCCCTGAGCTCAGGCGATCCACCCACCTCAGCCTCCCAGAGTGCTGGAATTATGTGAGCCACCTCGCCTGGCCAGTTGAGAAGGTGTTAAGAAAATGACAGGACAAGTGCAGGGGCTCACACCTGTAATCCTAGTACTTTAGAAGCCTCAAAACAAAAAAATTACCAAAAAGAAAAATGATAGCTATTGTTACTATTTTTACAACTTTTAAAGAGATTTTCCACTGAGTGGCAAGTAGCTTAGCTGCATTCTAGTTGGCAAGTTGTTGTTTCTCTTGGGGCCTCAAGTGTCCTTGTCTAAAAAATGGGATATTTCTATATAAAGGGTGGGGCTCATGCTGTTTAGTCATCTGAATAAGGGAGATAGAGAAATATTCTTTACCTCATCTTTACCCCAACCCCACCCTAACCTCTTGCTGGGGCTATAGAATGAATGTCCTTAAAGAATGACAGAAACTGGCCCCTGAAATGGAGATGCATTATCTAGAAACCCCAACCATCTAGAACACAGCTCAGCACCAGGGAAGACAGCATTTTCTTCTTTAAGAAAAGGACTAATTGTTCATAACTTGCAAGAGGTTATGAACAAGAGGCAAGTTAACAGCTGACGGGTCTGGTACCTTCCCCACAAAGTTTTGAGCCACACTCAATAGTTGTAAATCCCTGTGTCTGAGCTTCATAGAAGCTAGACTTTTTTATGACCTTGATGAATCTAGAATGTTAAGGTCATCTCCCTGCAAATAGAAACTATTCTAAGTGTGATGGACATCAATTAGATGACAGCTGAAACTTCCTGTCTTGGAAGGTGGCCAGATGATGAAAACCAGTTTTGTGATTGACTGTCAGTAGTGATATACCTATTTTCAGACTATGACATACAAGGAGGACTAGTTATTTTATTTTGTATGAATGCTAATGAGTAGTATTAGGACCTGGGTAAAAGTTATTGGGAGGCAAACCAATTTTGGCTCAATAGAAATGAAGAACTTTTAAAGAATTGGGAGTTTTTTCAAAATTGAAATCAGTGCTTCTGTGAGGTAGTGCCTTGTCACCAAAATTACTCAAGAACAGCAGGGTGATTCCATGCTGGGAGTTCTGTCCAATCTGGTGTACTCTGTTACATACAAGAAGTTTTCCTGGATTATTTCCAAGTTCCCTTATAAATCTCAATATTCTAAAATTCTATAATTTTCTTTGCAATACATTTGGAGGCTCTAATTCTATAGTTTGAAAATTGAGATTAAGCATTTCTATGTTTTTAACCTTCTTAACTAAATCCTAAATCCCATTGTTCAATATTTTTGTAACATTTCTAAAAGGGAATTTCTAGGGATTCTGGAAGACTCGGATTCTAATACTTTCCCAGTTTATTATACACATTTTCTGCAAAGATTATTTCCAATAGTTGTTTCCCTAAATTAGATGTCATAATCTCTATTCTATGATGATATCTTTGAGACATAACGTAGCTTAAATAAAGTATCTTTGTTGGGTTTTTATAGTGTCTTATATTTAGAAAGGAAGTAAAACAGTAACGGGTGCTGGGCTTTCTTGATGTGCAGATGGGAACCTTCTCTTCGAATGACCCCTGACCAGGCCCTCAAGCATGCTTGGATTCACGAGCCACGGAACCTTAAACCACAACTCAGGACCAAGACTGCGAGAAAAAATACTTTATGTTTCCCCTCTGAGCCAAGGAAGGACAAGTTTCGAGGGTATCAGCCTTCAGGCAAAAAAGGTACAACTGCTCAAATAGCCAATTTTATTCCATTTTGTTTTATTTTATTTTTTTGGCTGGAGGCTGGGTTTGAACCCACCACCTCTGGTATATGGGGCCAGTGCCCTACCCCTTAGAGCCACAGGCACTGCCCAGCCAATTGTATTCTGACAGTCCATTTCTGAACCAGGAATTTCTGAACCAGGCATTTCTGAAGGATTGGCCTGACAATTTGACTTTGACCTTGGATGATTCTTCTGGCTACATCCCTGCCAGCCTGCCATTTCTTGCCTTTCGTATTTTCCTCCTTCAAAAACTTGGCTTTAGCTGAGCTCTTCTTTGTTGACCCTTATCATTAAGATTTTCCATTTTCTCCTACATTTAATTCCCTTTCTCCTTCTCTTTTTCTTTCATGGGGTCCATCCCTATTATGTCCTATAACTGCCTCTTGAATTTTTATCAATGACAGATTATGGCAGCATGCATTTGGGGGGAACCATGGTCACTGGAGTAGGTTAGCTACAATTAAATTCTGGCTCTATCCCTTAACAGATGTTGGGCTCTTGGGAAATTTACTCAACCTGTCTGTATCTTGGTTTCTCTACCTATGAGACTAATATCTATTCTCCAGGATTGTAGAAAGGTCCAAATGAATTAGTAAGTGTATAGTGCTTAGGATAACACCTGGCTCATAGGAGTGTGCTTTACAAATGAACTGGTTTTGTTTCATTACAGCTGTGATTTCTCCAAAGTGATTTATAACTTATAAAGGACAGTGGAATATAATTCACATTTGAATGCTTACTCCTTCTGTCTTCTTTCTCCTTCGGCAGATGAGACCACCAAAGAGACTACAGACAAAATAAAAGATGGCACCACTACGCATGTTCCGAATTCAGGTGACCAGCAGGGCTCTGCCCACCACACAGCTGACGTTGTCCAGCTGCCTCTTCTAGCAGAAGCTCCCAAGAAGCCAGAGGCAGTTGTGCCAGCGGTGTCCATGACCTCCACAGAACAAAGCAAAAACCCCTCCCCCAAGAACACAAACATTTTTCCACCAATTGTATGACCTTTGATGAGGGTGTGTCCTATTCCTTTCCACCAGTGATTTGTATTAGAGACAGCACTTATATTGTACAATACTTCAGATTGTTGTTTTTTAATACATAAAAGTTTGTTTAAAAAAAAACCCAAAATTCTATTCACATGTCCAGTTGGCACAATTCTCCTCATGAGTGATGTAGGAGACACCATTCCACCTAAACTCACTCTTTTGTGTTTATGTATGGTGGGGAGGAAGGTTTAGATTCTCAATGTTACAGTATCACTCATGGAACTCTAAATAAAATTAAAAATCTTTTCTTCTTGCCTATGACTGTCAATCTATGTCAATCAGGATTCCTGTTTGAAAATGGTAGAAACAGTCCAATACGTGTAGGTGGCCCAGCTGGCTCAGTTGGTAGAGCCTGAGACTCTTAAACAATACATAGAGTGAGTTGTAGAACTGGAGAATCAGAAAAGATAGATGAGGTTTCAGGCACAATAGGATCTGAGAATTTAAGGTCACAGGGCTCAGATTCTCTCTTATCTATTAAATATTAATTAAATATGAGCCCTGTTTTTGTCTGTGGTTCCCCTCATTCTGATGACAAGCTCTGCCCAAGTTAAGATGGCCAGCATCCAGTCAAAAGATGAAGTATTTCTTGCTGTCAGGATGGTCTCAGAAATGATTATATTTGAGCTAATGACTGTGTCTGAGAGACTGGGCTCCTCTGATTGGCCAGCCTGGGCAACAAGCCCACACTGTGATGGTGGGGAGAGCACTGTGACTGCTGCCTTCCAGACTGGAGCAGGGTGTGGAGAGTTCCCCAAAGGAAGGGAAATTGGGTAAATAGGCAGGATATGTTCACTCATATGCCACACCCCAAATCTAAGTATGTCCTCTTATTTCCCTTTCTAGTCCTTATCTATATAAATACATGACTTTCCCCCCTTTTCTTATTGTTTGTAGTTCATTGAGGGTACAAAGAATTAGGTTAGGGCAGCGCCTGTGGTGCAAAGGGGTAGGGCACCAGCCCCATGTGCCGGAGGTGGCGGGTTCAAACCCAGCCTCAGCCAAAAAAACTTCAAAAAAAAAAAAAATTCGGTTACACTGATTGCATTTGTTAGGTAGTCGCCTTCATAACTTCTATATGGTTGCAATCAAAGGGCAGATAGAATTTTACATAAAACTAAGATCATAACATAAAGTAGAAAAATACTTGGCTTCATAGTTTTCATTTTAATTGTGGCCTAGTATTTCATAAAGAGAGATTCTAGGTAATTGAAGCTGCAGATTTGGATGAGATCACCCTGGGAAGATGATACCAAGTGAGAATAGCAGAGGATCCAGGGATAGTCCTAGGAAAGATAAATATAGGAGGAGTTAAGAGAGTTGAGTCCATCCTCAGGAGACCTAGAGAAACAGGAAGAAAATTAGAAGCCAAAGGAGGAGAAAGTTTCTGAAAGGAAAAAAGGGTCAAGGATATAAAATTCCACAAAGGTCACCATGAAAACAGAAAATATGTCTTAAGTGGGGTGATAGGGACATTAAGGCAAAACAATGTCATAAGAGGTACAGTAAGTTGTCCCAGGATCTATAGCCAGAAAGCCACAGAAAGGGCAACAGAACTCAGGTCTTGGGAACTGTTTTGACATGATCTTCAACCATGGATGAGGTTGAAGGCTCACAGTTGCTCTGTGGCTCTGTAGAGACAGGACAAGAAGCAAGTCCTCAGAATCATTCATTAGAAATATTTTGATTGGATATTAGAAATTACGTTTTAATTTTCATGGTTATAAAGGCTGAAATGAATTTTTATAAACTGAGGCTTACTTTAAGGAAACGATTTAAGGGAGGGAACTACAAATAGTGGCCCAGAGAGGAGATACACAGGGCACAGGCTCAGTGCTTCTGCCGTCCATCTGATTTTTTTTTTTTTTTTACTTCTGGGATTTCTTTACCTCACTGTTCCATTGGATTCCAAGGAAACCAAACACCTGGAGACCTTTAATTGTAATTCTTTTATTTTATGTCCTTGCTCGCATAGACAGGAAAATTTGCAAAATCCAGTGACTAGCATAGATGACATGTCTTTGATGTGAGTGGTATGAAGATAATGTTAGGGGGAGCTGTGGAAGTGAGAAAGAAGGGAGGGGGTTAGGGCTGGGCCCACTGCTGGAAGAGGGGAATGCAGTTGGCGGGTGCCGATCACAGGTTCACCATCAGCCAGTCCAGCAGCTGCAGTCGTGTGACGTTTCCCACCGCCTCGTCTAGCTGCCGCTCCTTCTCGTAGCGCAGCACGGATTGCAGAACCTCACCCACGCTGCGTCCTTTGTCCACAGCAGCAGCTGAGAGCTGAAGTAGCTGTGGAAAGGAAAGAGAACAGTAGTGGAAAGGCAGAGCATCTCGTGGTGGTCAAGGCTAGGACAGGACAAAGAGGCCAGGCAGACTTTGAGAACCAAGGGGAAGGGAACAAATATATGTTGAGAAGACTTGAAAGTCTGCTGGCCTGTTTAACAGAAGAAAGTTGGTGATATCGCCCTTAATTTAAAGCAGAGATGTTAACATCCACCTGCCTATGATCTCACTAAGACTTCTAAGGTTCTAAGCTCACCCCAATATCATAAAACAGTCTCCATCATTGTCCTAAGGCCAAAAAGGGCAAGAAAGAAAATATCCAGTGGACAAATGTGGATGCTGCCTTCCATGCCCCATAAACCAGGAAACTCTAAAATTAAGTTAGAGCAGGAAGGCACTTTGGCAATGGATTTAACCCTCAGGGAAATACTGCTCAGAGAGGCGAACGGACTCCTCAGAATCAAATTAGTAATTAGCACAGCTGGAATTTACTCTGGGTATCTCAATTCTATGTTTAGTTTTCTTTCCAAGTGTAAAATGAGAAAAATTATTCAAGAATCCATTCTAGTATGAACACAGTCCATTGTCATCCATCTGGGATCCTCAACAAACTATCGCAGGTAACCAGATTTTTATTTTGTGCATTCTGCTCTTGACTTTTTATAAGAGTAAAAGAGCAAATGAACAGACCAAATAGCAGCAGGAGCTTTTTCAGAAGGAGAAATGACCATTTTAGAAAACTGAAGTACAGTTGGATACTGTTGAGATACGTGGAAAGACAGAAAGTCTCAGCAAAGAAACAGAACATATAAAGAACCAAATGGAGATTTTAGAACTAAAAATCACACACAAAAAAAATCTAAAATAAAAATGTATCGGATGGGCTAATCAGTAGAATGGAGACAGAGAGGAAAGGCAGTAAACTTGAATAATGATCAGTAGAAATTATCTGTGCTGAACAACATAAGCGATTGATTAAACCTTTTAAGAAAAAGATTAAAAAAAATAAACAGTGCTCAGGGACCTTTGGGAAATACCAAAAGGCTTACCGTTTACGTCATTAGAATCCTGAAGGAAAAGAGAAGAAGGGTTAGGTAGAAAACGAAATTTGGTGCTTGCCGCAGCAGCACATCCACTGAAGTTGGAACAATACAGAAAAGGTTACTGTGGCCCCTTGCAAGGATAACATGAAAATTGGTGAAGCATTCCATAAAATAAAAAAGTTGAAGGAATAATGGATAAAATCTTCTCTTATTTGTTGAAAGATGTCAACCTATAGATCCAAGGAGCTCACCAAGTTGACTGCAGAGGAGCCATAATAAAAGAAACTCAGGGTACCTAAAAGAAAACAAACTCGAAGAAATCACTTCAAGAGCTACCCTAAACAAATTTCTAAAAAACTAAAGAATGTGAAAAAAATCTTGAAAGTGGCCAGAGAAAACAGGACATTTATAGGGGAACTGCAATTCAAGTGACAGCAGACGTCTCATCAGAAACCACAGAGGCCAGGAAGCAGCAGCACATTTTTAAAATGCTAACAAGTGGGTGGCGCCTGTGGCTCAAGGAGTAGGGTGCCAGCCCCATATGCTGCAGGAGGCGGGTTCAAACCCAGCCCTGGCCAAAAACTGCCCCCCCCAAAAAAAAACCACTAACAGAAGAAAACCTGCCAAATCAGAATTCCATCCCCATTTGAGATATAACTAAGGAATGAGAGTCAAATAAAGACATTCACAGACTAAAGACAACCAAGAGAACTAATTGCCAGAAAACATGTTCTAGAAGAATTGATAAATGAATTTCTTCAGGGAAAAGGACAATGATATCAGAAGGAAACTGGGAATATCAGGGATGAAAAAAGAGCAACAGAAACAGTAAAACTTTCAGTATAAATACTAGACTATTCTCTTCCATTCTTTGAAATATATTTGGCTCAGCGCCTATAGCTCAACCAGCTAAGGCGCCAGCCACGTACACCTAAGGTGGCAGGTTCAAATCCCCAGCCAGGACCCGCCAAACAACAGTAATGGCTGCAACCAAAAAATGGCCGGGCGTTGTGGCGGGCACCTGTGGTCCCAGCTACTTGGGAGGCAGAGGCAAGAGACTCGCTTGAGCCCAGGAGTTGGAGATTGCTGTGAGCTGTAATGCCAGGGCACTCTACCTAGGGGGACAGCTTGAGGCTCTGTCTCAAAAAAAAAAAAAAGAAAATTGACAAAATTATATGTCCTCTAAAAACTACTTCATTGATCAAAATAATTATGAAAATAAAACATCTCAGCTTGAGAATATCTGAAGCATCACTTTCAAAAATTACTATTTAAAAAAAATTAATTCTCTGCTCAATATTTTCTGGAATAACATAGAAAGGGATAAGTTTCTGGGATAAGTTTCTGAATGAGAACAGATTATGCAGTTATCTACAGAATTACAGACAGTTCCTCTGCGTTACATGTTCCCTTGCTCACAAACACTTGTTGGGCGTATTCCTAGATTTTAGTTTAGCATTATCAGTTTCAAACAAACTCTAACATTTCAAAAGGATATAATGGGAAATAATCTCTTCCACATTTCTTTTTTTTTTTCAGTTTCCATATTTTGAGCATCATTTTTAAACAAAGCATTTTGCTAGGTTCTAAGGATGCAAAGACAAGCAGGATATTGTTCCTGTTCTGGAGATTTTTAAGAAGTACCAGGGAGAAAGAAATAAAATTAGGTAAGACGTGTCAAATGAACCATGTAGGAATTACATAATTTATACATAAGAAAGGTGGAGAAAAATAAGGGAATTTCTGACAGGATGGAGCAAAGGGTATCTGACAGAGGCTTTAATGAAATGACTCGAGAATGAAACCAAGTTACTTGAGGATGACTGAGTTCATGAGCAAAGTCAAGGAACTGAGCACACACCTGGGAGAAAGTGAGAAGAAAGTGTTAAGAAGAGAAGTGGAGGGGAATGGGAGGGGCAGGGGGAGGTTTGATAGAGGGAGAGTAAATGGGGTGGGGGACCACACCTATGGAGCATATTGCAAGGGTACAAATCAAACCTATCAAGAATAAAACATAAATGTCTTAATATAATAATCAAGTAAATGAGATAAAAGCTATGTAGATTGGTTTGATGTAAGCACTCTGACTTGTATAAAAAATCAACCCATTGGACCCTACAAATACATAAACGTATTCATGATCTATGTGTGTATGACTTAATAAGAGGAAATAAATAAAGAGAGAAAGAAGAATGTTGGGAGTGAGAAGAAACAGTTAACTCAAACAGAGTGAACAGAAGCCTTCCCCAGGCCTTCCAGTGAGTCATTTTGTCTTTTGCGGGCAGTGGGGAGTCTTTGCAGATTTTTGAGAAGGAAATGCCATGATTTAATTTGTGTTTTAGGAGGCTAGCTCTGCTCTGAATGATGAGAAATAGAAAGCCAGATAATTCTAGAGAATTGGTACTGGGGTAAGAAGGAGTAAAATGTGGAAAAACTGGTTACTAGAGAACAGTGATTATTATATATTAAGTGGCCTTTTGGGAATAAATGATGTCTGCCTGTGAAGAAATGCATGATTGGTCTTCTACCCTGATGAAAGGACTGATAAATGTTGAACAATTCCATCACCACAATGCTCCACATTCAGGCAGTGTTATTCTGTACCTGCGTGTGTAAGAGGTTAACCTCCTTCAGAGCTGCACCAAGTTAGAATGTTCACGAAATGCTATGATTGGAAACACAAACATAAGAAGATAACACAATTATGTATTTGCAAGAGAAAATGGTATCATGATGGGAAACACTGGGAAGTGGGATTATGAGTAATTATTGGCTGCTGGAGAAAGGATAGAAAGTTTGTCCTTGCCTTAGAGTGCTTTGTGTCACCTTTTATACACGTAGCTTTCCAAACCACTTTTCAGACAGGAGAGCGTATTAAATGCATTCATGATTTGTAATTTAAAACTAGAGTTGTGCGAAATTGCAGTTCAAGCTCGTATGGATCCATACCCATTGAGTTTGAATTAAGATTTACAAATATGTATTAGGTTGATAGGACAGTTATTGAATGAAAAATACAATTTTTGATACTAAAATCCAGCAAAAGTCAAAAAATTTAAAATACATTTAAAGCATTTCTCAACAATGTTCTGATTAGATCTGAGGCAATGTGTATTGGGAATCTTAACACCCAATCAGGGTGTATATTCTGAATGTTGTGATGCTACATTTCTTAGCTTAAAAATAAATTGGGGGACTTTATTCTAAAAGTAATTGTTTCTGAAAATCATCATGTCTTACAAAACTCATGCATAGTCAAGAGACTAATAAAACAAATCAACTTTTTAACTTCTTGGTTTTAAAGTGGATATGGCGGCTCGGCGCCTATAGCTCAACCGGCTAAGGCACCAGCCACATACACCTAAGGTGGCGGGTTTGAATCCCCAGCCCAGACCCGCCAAACAACAATGATGGCTACAACCAAAAATAGCCGGGCGTTCTGGCGGGCACCTGTGGTCCCAGCTACTTGGGAGGCGGAGGCAAGAGACTCGCTTGAGCCCAGGAGTTGGAGGTTGCTGTGAGCTGTGATGCCACAGCACTCTACCCAGGGGGACAGCTTGAGGCTCTGCCTCAAAAAAAAAAAAAAATA
>CAUYTI010129151.1:0-13087 GCA_963575145.1 Galago senegalensis
CTGCCGCCACATGCAGGGGTGCGCCAAACTAGGAAGTACTTCTGTGGCTGCCGGGCGCAGGGGGCTTCTCTGCGGCCGCCCGCCACCCACAGGAGGTGGGCGGCTCTATTAAGCAGTTCTGGGGCCCGATTTGTACCTGTATTTTATGTTCTTAAGTGATCTTCCTTGGATTTATAGCTTGCCGAACTTCTTTCTGGGCTCAGCTCCCCGTCTCTGGCTCCATAGATTCTGATTCCAACCAGTTTTTCTTCCTTTGCTCAGGAGCCTCTGACCAGGGTTGCTACCAGTCGGCCATCTTCCCAGAATCCTCATTTGTTTTAAGAAATGACATTGATTAGTGATTGGGTATACATTTTTAAGCTATAGGGTGTGGTTTATAGGGTCTGATGCAGCATTGTTAAGTTAATTTGTAGCAGCTACTGTGGCAATAGGGAGCAGTTTTAAGATAACAATATATAGCTCAAGGGAGAAGTAGGACATGATTGTTGTCTCATTTTAATATCTCTCTGGCCTGGAATCTGACTCACAGTCTTTAGAGCATTTCTTTTGTTAATCCTTTTAACATTCTACTGGATTCAGTTAGCTACTATTTTGTTCAGATTTTTCCTTTATATTCATAAAGGGTATTGATTTGTTGTTTTCTTGTGATACCTTTCTTTGGCTTTGGTGTAAAGGTAATTCTGTCTTCATAGAGTAAGTTAGGAAATGTCCCTTCCTTTTCTATTTTTTGATAGAGTTTGAAAAGGTATGATATAATAAAATATATACATATGTGTATATATTTGGGTTATGTCCATTGTTCCCAGTACAGAGCTCCCCAAACTCTTGGAATTCTGGAGTGGTAGGAATGTTTTTTCTTTTTTTTGTTGAGACAGAGTCTCACTTTGTCACCCTTGGTAGCATACAATGGCATCATAGCTCCCAGCAACCTTAAACTCTTGGGCTTAAGCGATTCTCTTGCCTCAGCCTCCTGAGTAGCTGGGACTACAGGTGACCAGCACAACCCCAAGCTGGTTGCAGTTTTTTGTTACAGTTGTCATTGTTGTTTACGTGGCCCAGGCTGGGTTCAAACCCACCATCCTGGATTTATGTGGCTGGTGCCATCACCACTGTGCATGGATGCTGAGAGGAATGTTTTTTTGTTGTTCAAAACTAGCCTCATTTGGCCATACCTGAGTTTATGCTAAGGAAGTGACTCTTGGCAGGTCCCTAGATAGCTTTAAGATGGGGTCTGATTGCCAGAGGAATCAACCAGGTAATTAAAGGGTTGAAACTTTCAGCCTCTAGACCACCCCTGATCTCCAGGAGGGGAGGAGACTTGGAGATTGAGTTGTCACCAATGGCTGTTGATTTAACCAATCACAATTAGATAGTGAAGTCATGATAGAAACTCCGAACCATCTGGCTTGCATAGCTTCTGCTTAGGATAGTACTTTTCAACTTTTTTTTTTTTTTTTTAAATCTCATGGTACACTTGAACATATAGTTAAACTTCTGTGGTACACTTAAATTATGTTGATCAAAAAAAGAGTAAAAAAGAATATACTTCCTGTGCTTTGAATTTCTTTCAAAGATAATTTAATTAATGATCTTTAAAAAGTTTTGCAGCACACCTAAGATCCTCTCATGGCACATTGGTTGAAAATCACTGACTTGTGAACACAAATGTATTACTTGTCACTATATTGAATGCTAGGGACATAGAGGACAATTTGGTTTGGATGTTAGGAGCCTGCAGCTAAATCCCAGCTACCCATCTAAGTCTCAGCTTTAGCACCTGCAAAAAGGAGATTAACAGCCCCTATAACGTAGTGCTGACATGAAGATGCATGAAGATGGTGCCTTGTGGCTCTCAGCACAGTGCACCTCCTGCAAGTTAGCAAGCATGCCACATGCACTAACCGTGAAGTTGGGTTTCTAACCATTGAGGAGGACTCGATGTACTGAAAGTGGCAAGTGCTGCTCCACAGAGTACTCAAACCCCTAAGCTTCTGGTCACAGTTAGCTTAGGTCCACAAACCTCAAGGCAGAAGGGGTCTGACTTATCCCCTAATTCAAGTTTTTATGAGAGATGATGAAAATTAGACCAAGGGATGATTTTATTTTCTAAGTAGGAATGTATAGGAAACAGCAGAACTGAAGAAGTAGGTCTCCTGACTTCAGTTGCACATTCTATGATGCTATCAGATGACTACAAATAATAGTAATACTACTAATAGTTATTCATAATGATGATGATAATGACACTCTGATTATAAGCCCTTGATAAATACCAGACTTCTCTATGCCTCTCATGAGCATCATCTCATTTAATGTTCATGATAAACTAATGAGTGTTTCCATTTTACAAGTTAAGATTTGGATGCTGCTAGAGGTGAACTGTCTTGGTTAAGGTAGCAAAATCAGGACTTGATCCAGACTCTTGTTCTAAACAACTATCTGTTGTTGTGCTTTTAACACAAATGGGAAGTCTGTCCTCAAATAATTTTACCCTCTTTCGCTGAAGCCACAATTACAGCCTTGTTTGCCTTTGGGTAATTGGCTTCTCTCTTCACTCTAGTGTCTGGTTTTACTTGGGCAATCTCTCCAGCCTGGATGATGGCACACTCAGCAAATCTGCTTTGGCTGCCTGGGGCTAATGAGGGCTCACCTGTAGTTGCATTTAAGTCCCTGGTATTGCAGGGAATGTCCACAGGCAGACAAGCCCTCTGCCATCAAGGATAATAGCACAGTTGAAACATGTCTCTTCTGAATTGGATCATGTCACTTCAACTCCTTATTCAAGGACAGCACAGTCTGCTTTATGCTGAGTCTATCGCATCAGGAAGGAACAAAATCCTGTATATGTGTGTGTGTATGTGTGTGTGTGTGTGTGTGTGTGTGTCTGTGTGAGAAAGAGAGAGAGAGAGGAAAAAGGAGAATCAAAACCCTGGACAAGCACAGAGAAAGCTGGGTGAAGTTCATGCCCAAAGTAAAGAAATAATGAGCAAAAAGGACCATGATCTCTATTAAGGCTATCAATTTCAGGAAGCTTTTCTAGGATACAATGAAATGAACATAACTGTTCTTAAATAAGAAAATATGGAAAGAGGCTATGGCCCATTTATATAACAGAGCCTTATGAAGTTTTTAAAAATAGAATTGAAAAATGTTCCCGATAATTCTCATCAAAGAAGACAGATTTCAAACCTGGTAAAACAGTATCCCTATTTTGTAAAATATACATATGATACATAAGAAAGGAAGAATAAGTAATGCTTATGTTATGAAATCATAGGCATTTTATATATTTCCAAATGTCCTATAATAAACTCACAATATTTTGATAATATTAACTTTTACAAATAATAAATGTCATTTTGTCCAACTCTGGGCCAATATCTCCAGAAGCATGCTTGGTAGAGTTCATAGTGTGGTGGTCTGACGCACCCATTGGCAGTCAGGGTGTCAGGCAAGGAAGAATCCCAAATTCTGTTGAGGCTGAGAGGCAGTGGTCTGCAGCTCTGACCCTCTAATATCCGCCAAAGATTGCTGTCCAGAGAGGGCCCATGTCACACTCAACTGGCCTTTAATGTGCAGCTGACATTGTGTGTCTTTTGTAAACCTGTCCAGAACATTCCAAGAGCATTGTTCTCACTGAGTTCTGGCAAAAATCATTTTTATAAGATTATTGACAAAATTAGTAATTTATAAATTATTATAAATTTATAAAACTTTATTATAAAACAAATTTACTAAAATCATATAAACTCTATAAATTATAAATTTACACTAGAATCTGCTGTCCTAGGCCCATTTGTAGGTTTTCTTCAGCCTATATGTCACTGAAAAATAAATCAGTAAAGTTCTCACATACACATACATTTACGCACACACGAAACACAGAAATATCCACTTGGGGGACTTCTCTTAAAAAAAAAAGGACAAGAACATGAAGTAGTACTGAGTCCACTTGTCTACATGACACAAACTCACTGCTATCCTATTTCTCCATGGCTCAGACTTCTCTGTGGTACTTGCCAGGCCTTATTGTCTTTCCTCCTTGAGCTGAGTGTCCATTCACCATGGCTTCTCCTGTGTCTTAAGTGGTAGAGAAAGATCTCTCTGTATACTTATTTCTGTCACAAGTGGAGAAATAAATGACTGATCCATTGGCACTGCATTTTAGAAAAAAAAATAAAAGAAATCTGATTCTTTTGTGAAGTGAATAAAGTTCCTACATCTTTAACAGGCAAGTAGAAAATCTGTGTTACAAAAATACAACTCAGGATGACGTTAGGGATATCTGTTTGAAAAGATAAGATTGTCCTATCAGTCTCATAATAACTGTGACCTCATCCTTTGACTCATTTAAATTGCCTGCTTGGCCTGTCTGGACTCAAATCTGGAGAGATCTTGAGGTAAAGCTTTTCCCCTCATCCTGCTGTAAGCTCCTTGGGGGTAGAAATCCTTCTGTTCCAGATGTCATGTAGCACAGTGGTTCAGAGAGTGCACTGGGGAATCAGAGCAGTGTTTTTCAACCTTTTTTTTTTTTTTTTGATCTCATGGCACACTTGAACCTATAGTTATACTTCTACTACACACTTAAATTATGTTGATCAAAAAAAAAAAGAGTACAAAAATATACTTACTGTGCTTTGAGCTTCTTTAAAAATAATTTAATTAATGATCTTTAAAAATTTTCATGGCATACCTAACACCCTCTTATGGCACACTGATTGAAAATCCCTGGCTTAGGTGAATATATCAATGTGCTAGAAGGGTGGCACACCAGAGAAGACATGGAAGCTCTGTGCCCTATGTGCCTCTTCGTTTGGCTGTTCATTTGTAATAAACTGCAGTTGTAAGTATAGCATTTTCTTCTGTTCTGTGAGTTACTTTGGCACATTATCAAACCAAAGGCAGGATTGAAGGAACCCTAAAATTCGTAGTTAGCAAGGCAGAAGTGCAGGTACCCTTTGGACTCCATTTGCAGCTGTATCTGAAGAGGGGCAATAGTATGGGATTAGGTCTTTAACCTATGGAGTCTGGTGCTAACTGCAGATAATTAGTGCCGGAAATGAATTTGTCTGGTGCCAGAGAATTGGAGAATTGGTTGTTGATTGGAAAATCAAAGAGGAGAACTAATATAAATTATTCCTTATCCGTTTGGTAGAATTTACCATTGAAGCCATTTAAACCTCAACTTTTTTTTTTTTTTTGGGCTGGAAAGTTTTTAATTACTGATTCACTCTCTTATTATAGGTCTCTGTTTAGATATTCTACTTTTTCTTAAGTTAGTTTGGTAGTTTATTTCCAGGAATTTGTGCATTTCATCTAGGTTATATTTGTTGGTTTACATTTTTTCACAGTATTCTTTTATAATCCTTTTTGTTTCTGTAAAGTTGGCAGTAGTGTCTCTTCTTTGTTTCCTGATTTTAATAATTTGTGTCTTCTGTCTTATCTTGGTTGGTCAAGGGAAAGGCTGGCATCTTTTGTTGATCTTTTAAAGGGATCATATGCTTTTCTTGATCTATTATTTTTATATTTTGTATTTCATTTATTTGTTTTAATCTTTATTATTTCCTACTTTCCACTTGCTAGCTTTGGGTTTAGTTTGCTCTTCTTTTTCTAGCTCTTTAAGGTGGAAGGCTACATTATTGATTTGAAATAGTTTTTAATGTAAGAATTTACAGCTGAATTACTTTCACTGCATTTCTTAAGTGGTGTGTTGTATTTTTGTTTTTATTCATCTCAAAGTCTTTCTAATTTTCTTTCTGATTTCTTCTTTGATCCATTTATTCCTTAACCTTGTGTTGTTTAGATGACATATACTTGTGAGCTTTCCAGATTTTCTTCTGTTACTTCTAATTTTATTCCATTGTAGTCATTATGTAAGATTCTTTGTATTATTTCTGACTTTTTAAATTTATGGAGACTTGTTTGGTGCTATGTGTCACATGTGCACTTGGGAAAAAATGTGTATTCTGTTATTTTGGGTGGTGTATTTTGTATATGCCTGTTAGGTCAGGTGGTGTATTGTATTGTTCATATCTTGCATTTTCATTGTATTCAGTTGTTCTGTTATAATTGAAAGTAGGGTATTGACATCTCTAACTATTACTGAAATGCCAATTTCATCAGTTTTTGCTTCATGTATTTTGGGGCTATATTGTTGGGAACATAGGTAATTGTTGTATCTTTTTGATGATTTGGATCCATTTATCACTATATAATATTCTTCTTTGTTACTTCTAACAGTTTTTTATCTTAAATTATTTTGTCAACCTAATGTCTATCTCTTTCAGTTGCTGTTTGGATTGAATATATTTTTTATTTTAACTTTTAAGTGTATCTTTGGATTTAAATTGAATCTCTTGCAGATATAGCATATAGTAGTTGGATCATATAATACTCTTAAAAATCTATTCTTCCAATTGTTGCTTTTTATTTGGGGTAGTAATTTATTTATATTTAATGTAATTATTGATGAGGAAAGACTGCTACCCTTTGCTCTTTGTTTTGTCTTATATTGTTTTTGTTATTCAATTTTTCCATTATGGTTTTCTTTTTTGTAAGATAGGTATATTTTCGTCCACCATTTTGATTCCCTTCCTATTTCTTAGACAGTTTATTTTTAGTAATTTTCTTAGTGATTGCCTTGTGAATTATAAATAATATCTTAATTTATAATAATACTGTTTGAATTAATACCAGCTTACTTTTTTTTAGAGACAGAGTCTCACTCTGTTGCCCAAGAGTAGAGTGCTGTGGTGTCAGTCTAGCAATCTCAAACTCCTGGGCTCAAATGATCTCTCTGCCTCAGCCACCTGAGTAGCTGGGACTATAGGCACCTGCTACAGTGCTCAGCTATTTCTTCTGTTCTTCATAGAGACAGGGTATCACTTTAGCTCAAGCTGGTCTCTAATGCCTGAGCTCAAGCAATCCACCCACCTTAGCCTCCTAGAGCTCTGAGATTACTGGCTTGAGCCACAGAGCCTGGCTAACTTTTTATAGTATATAAAAACTTGGCTTCTACCTACTTTTCTTCCTCTTTTATATTGTCGTTGTCACAAGTTATATCTTTATGTATTATTTGTCAAATATGCATGGATTTATAATTTTTATGCTGTTGTCTTTGAAATAATATAGGAAAGCAGAGTTACAGATCATTGATACTGACTTATATTTACATATATAACCTTTACCAACATTCTTTATTTCTCCATCTTTTTTATTTACTACCTAGTATCTTTTCTGTTGTAATTTATTCATTATGATTTTGTATAATGTTTGTAGTTGTTGCACTAGGTATTACAGAATACAATTTTAACTTGCTGCAGTCTATTTTGAATCAATATTTTATCACTTCATTTGGAATATGGAAATTTTATAACATATAGGAACATTACTATTCCCCCTTTACACTGTAGTTGTCTCCTCATCAGACTGTATGTTATATGCTTTGCTTTCGACCATCAAAGTATTCTAAAGAATTCCAGAAGTTAAGAATAGTCTGTTATGTTTACTTAGTTTACCATTTCTGTTGCTTGCTCTTTATTCGTAATGTTTCACATTTCCTTCTAGTATAATTTCTTTTCTCTCTGAGGAACTTCTGCTAATAACTCACTGACCTACTGTCTACAAAGTCTTTAGTAGTCCTTTGTCTGTGGATGTTATTTCACATCTTAATTTTTGAATAATTTATTTGCTGAATATTCAATTCTGGGTGGTTAATTTTTTTCATTCAGCACTTTAGAAAATGTTTGTCACTTCATTCTGACCTCATTGCTTTTAAATCTTCAAATCTTATTTTTTTTTAATGGATAACGTTGTTCTACTCTTTTTAAAGAGTTTTGTTAGTAGTTTTTACTGGTTTGATTATGTTTTGTTAGTAGTTTTTACTGGTTTGATTATGATGCTTCTAGACATAAATTTCTTTGGGGTTATTTTTCTTTGGCGTTTGCTGAAGTTCTTGCATCTTTGTGTTTTGCAGCATTTGGGAAGGTTTCAGCCATTATTTCTTCACATATTTTCTTTCAGCACTGCACTTCCATTCCTGTCTTTTTGGACTCTAATGACTAGGATATTAGGATTTTTGTTGTGTCACATATTTCTGAGGCTCTGTTTGTTTTCCCTCATCTTTCTTCAGTGTTTTCATATTCAGTAGTTTATACTGATCTACCTTCTACCACCCCATCCACTGACTCTTCCCTTGGTTACCAGAACTCTGCTATTGAGACAACTCAGGGTGTAGGGTTTTTTGTTTGTTTGTTTATTCTAGAATTTTCTTTTTTTTCTATTATCTATTTCTTTGCTGATACTTTCTATTTTAAATATTGTTTCAAGGCTGTTATTGTTCTTTTGAGCATTTTAATATTGTCATTAAATATGAAGCATCTGATTGCAAATCAAAAGTTTATTATATCTCAAAGAAGCAGTATAATTAATCACAGTATGTGTCTAAATTATTGACACATTTTCACAATCTTAACAGTAGCTTATGCCAGTAGTGAAGAAGCCTGCAGAGTGAGTGAAGATGAAATCGCAAAAGGAATTTTCTACAGTTTGTGGAGAATTGAATATTTTTCTTTGAAAGAAGAAGTGCAAAGCCTGGAAAAACTGGTTGTTAGTTGTTTTAAGGTCTGTTGAATTCAGTGGATGACAGAGAGTTTCCATGTTTAGCCTCTGTAGTTTGAGGAACTCTGTGGGTGCAACATGTGGTCAAGTATTATCTTGCAAGAGGATTGCTCTGTCTCTATTGACCAATTTTGGCTCTTTATTGCAAGTACCCTCATCATGTCATCCAGCTGGATGCAATAGAAATCTGCTGTAATCAATTGACCAGGTTTCATGAAGCTGTAGTGGATAATACTAGCACTGAACCACCAAACATACACCATTAGCTTTCTTTTTAAATGGATATTCCGTTTTGGACTGTGTTTTAGTGCTTCATTTTTATTCACCCATTGTGCTAAATGCTTGTGATTGTTAAAAAGAATTCATTTTTCTTCAGTGGTAATAATACAGTATGAAAATGGTTCACCTTTTTGTTGCAACTGCAAAGAAAGTCAAACTTTGAGGTGATTTCTTTTCTGATGCTCTAATTAATGCAGAACTAATCTATCTAGATTTTTTTTTTTTTTTTTTTGGAGATAGAATCTCACTCCATCACCCTGAGCAGGGTGCCCTGGCATCATCGCAGCAACCTCAAACTTCTGGGCTCAAGTGATCCTTTTGCCTCAGCCTCCTGAGTAGTATGGACTACAAGTGTGTAACACCATGCCTGGCTAGTTTTTCTATTTTTAGTAGAAATGAAGTCTCACTCTTGCTCAGCCTGGTCTTGAATTCCTAAGCTCAAGTGATCCATCCGCCTCAGCCTCTTAGAGTGCCAGGATTATAGATGTGAACCCCGACACCTGGCTTATCTAGCTCCTTTACCTTGCTGACTTATTTCAATGGTCAAATATTATTGAAATAGTAATGTCAGACCTTGTTGCTCATTCATGCATAGGTTGAGATGGATTTGCTTCCATGACAGCTTTAAGCTCCTCATTATTCACCTTGGCTTCAGGTTGCCCACGTTACTCATTTTTAAGATTAAAGTCACTAGAAAACCTTTCAAACCATGAATGTACTGTGCATTGATTAGCCACATCCTTCTCAAACACTTCATTGATATTTTGTACTGTCTGCACTGCCTTGCTCCTATGATGTAACTCATATATGAAAATAACACAAATTTTTGACTTATCCATGAATTCACAAAAATTGCTGTATAAATTTTTGAAAGATAATCATAAGCCAAAATGTGGGTTTGAAAGAGTAAGGATAAATCTTTGCGATAAAAATAAAACAAGAAGTGTCAAAACGAAATGTCAGAGATATCAACTGTCAAACTTAGTACTTAAGGAAATTAAACATTTTAAACTTAACCTATAGTAGCTGCTTTTGCAGATAATTCTGACATCTGTGCCATAACATTGTTGCTATCTATTGATTTAGCTTTTCCTATACAAGCTGAGATTTTTTTGTGTTTTTTTATAGGGCAAATTATTTTGGATTGTGTTCTGGACATTGCCTGTATTAAGATAAAAGATTCTGGGTCCTGTTGATACTTTGTTTAGCAGACAAATGACTAGGTTATAGGGTTGCCAGATTTAGGAAATAAAATACAGAACACTTAGTTAAATTTGAATTTCAAATAAAGAATGTTTTAGTGTAAATGCATATAAAAGTTTTTATTTTTGTCTGAAATTCAAATTTAACCAGTTATCTTGTATATTACCTGATAATTCTACTTCATTATTTTTAAGTCACAAGTTCTATCCACCTCTGTGGGCTGTTCTAATGTCAGTTCATTTTTCTTTTACTTTTTATTTTTTTTATTAAATCATAACTGTACATTAATGCAATTATGGGGCATAATGTACTGCTTTTATATATAATTTGGAATGCTTACATCAAACTGGTTAACATAGCCTTCACTCAGCATGGTGCCCTTAGTACAGTTGCCAACAATGACAACTGCAACAAAAAAATAGCCAGGCATTGTGGCAGGCACCTATAGTCCCAGCTACTTGGGAGGCTGAGGCAAGAGAATCGCTTAAGCTCAAGAGTTTGAGGTTGCTGTGAGCTGTGACACAACGGCACTCTACTGAGGGCGACATAATGAGACTCTGTCTTGAAAAAAACAAAAACCAAAACCAACATATACTTCACCTCATTTAATTAATTGTTTTGTGAAGACATTTATAATCGATTCTTAATAGATTTGACATGTACCCTTGCGATAGGCACCATAGGTGAGGTCCCACCTATTACCCTCCTTCCACCCAGCCTATCCCCTCTTCTTCCCTCCCCTCGCCCTCCTTTTCCCTTTTTCATTCTGGGCTATAGTTGTGTTTTATTTTTCATATGAAAGTACGAGTATATATTGGTTTCATAATAGTACTGAGTACATTGGGTACTTTTTCTTCCATTTTTGAGATACTTTACTAAGAAGAATATGTTCCAGCTCTATCCATGTAAACATAAAAGCAGTAAAGTCTCCATTTTTTAATGCTGCATAGTATTCCACGGTATGCATATATCATAATTTATTAATCCATTCATGGGTTGATGGGCACTTGGGCTTCTTCCATGACTTGGCAATTATGAATTGGGCTGCAGTAAACATTTTAGTGCAAATATCTTTGTTGTAAAATTATTTTTGCTCTTCTGGATATATACCTAGTAGAGGAATTGCAGGATCCAGTTTATAAAGACTTTGCTATTTTATTTAGAGCCTTCTGAGACCTGGGGAGAAGTTATTTGCTCTGTAATTATAGTGTTTGCCATGCTAATTAGGATGAGATACACTTATTCTCAAATCATGGCTGAGTTCCTCCTATCTTCAGTCTCTCCAGCTCTAAGCTGCTTCTCCTTTTTGTTTTATGGACAGAAATCACCTACTTCCTTGATTCCTTCCACTTTTAAGTTCAGAAGGACCTTAGTTCTGGTGTTCTTTCTTGCTGCATTCCCTGTTTAATCCTTGTGGTTTGCTCAGAGAATGCAATACATTTTAGATCTAGTGTAATACACAGCACTTTCTCTCTCCCCTTGAATAGTTTGAAATTCAATCTTGATTTTGATAACCCTATGAGATTGTTAACAAAGGTGTCTGGAAAGGAAATCATGACACATACTATAACATGGATGAACCTTGAGGACATTTTATATTGATTAAAATAAGCCAGTCACAAGAGGACAAATGCTATGTAATTCTACTTTTATGACGTGCCTAGAGTAGCCAAATTCAGAGACAGAAAGTAGAATGGTGGTGGCTGAGGGGCTGGGTAGAAGGAGGAAAGGGTGGTTATTGTTTAATGGGTACAGAGTTTTAGTTTGGGAAGATGAAAAATGTGAGTGATGGTGCTAATTGCACATCAGTATGAATGCTCTTGATGCCACTGAACTGTACACTTAAAAATGGTTAAAATGGCAGATTTTATGTTGTTTATATTTTATCTTAATTTAAAAAAGTGATGCATGGCCAGTTAGCCAGTCTCCCTGCAGTAGCAAATGACCCTGGGGCAAGAGGGCACCTAGAAGGTCAGTTCTATAATTTACCAGTTTTACAGAGGATAAGCAGCTATAGGTTAATGTTTTGTTAAAAATTATAAATTTTGTTAGAAGAGTTAGGATTTGAATTTAGACAGCCTGTGTTCAGATGCTGGGTTTTTAATTACTATGTCATACTATCCACGACAACGAGGAAAGGATCATGACTCTTTTCTATTGACTGATGTTTAGCATAGAATGTAGCACAGAATAGGTATTAAATAGTGGGTATTCAGCATTGTATAATAATTTGTGAGAGTTTTCTCAGAGCCTATTCAGATAATAATTGATATTCTTCAGTTCTTTCCTTGTGAAAATGAAGCTTTGTATCTTTTTTTTTTTTATTGAAGAGTAACTGTGTACATTAATGCACTTCTGGGGTATAGTGTGGGGTTTTCACAAACAATCTGAAACACTTGCATCAAACTGGTTAACATAGCCTTCACAGAATTTTCTTAGTTATTGTGCTAAAACATTCATATCTACTCATAGCAAGATTCACTTGTACCCTTGTAAGATGAACCACAGAAGTGAACGCTTGAATCCCCCTCCCTCCACCTATTCCCCCTCCCTCCCCCTTCCCCATATCTTTAGGTTGTTATTAGGTTATAGGTTTCATATAAAAGGTATAAATTAGTTTCATAATAGGGATGTGTATATTGGATACATTTTCCTCCATTCTTGTGATACTTTGCTCAGAAGAACATTCTCCAGCTCCATCCATGTGAACATGAAGGACGTAAAGTCTCCATCTTTCTTAATGGCTGCATAGTATTCCACGGTGTACATATACCACAGTTTTTTTTTCTTTTTTCTTTTTTTATTTTTTTATTGAATGGTAACTATGTACATTAATGCACTTCTGGGGTACAGTGTGGGGTTTTCACATGCAGTCTGAAATACTTCCATCAAACTGGTCAACACAGCCTTCATGTCATTTTCTCAGTTATTGCTTTAAAACGTTCACATTCTACTCTTAGAAAGATTCACCTGTACCCCTATAAGA
>CAUYTI010129152.1:0-38437 GCA_963575145.1 Galago senegalensis
GGTTGTTATTAGGTTATAGCTTTCATATAAAAGGTTTAAATTAATTTCATAATAGGGGTGTGTACATTGGATACTTTTTCTTCCATTCTTGTGATACTTTGCTAAGAAGAAGATTTTCGAGCTCCATCCATCTGAACATGAAGGACATAAAGTCTCCATCTTTCTTTATGGCTGCATAGAATTCCATGGTGTACATATGCCACAGTTTGTTGATCCATTTGTGGATCAATGGGCACTTGGGTTTCTTCCATGACCTGGCAATTATGAATTGGGCTGCAATAAACATTCTGATACAAATATCTTTGTTGTAATGCAATTTTGTTGTCTGGGAATATACCTAATACAAATTTTAATATGTTGTGTTTTCATTTTAATTTAGTTTGAAACACTTTCAAATTCTCCTTTGAGTTTCTACTTTGACTTGGGAATATGTTATTTAGTTTCCAAATGAATTGGAAAATTTTTAGAGAAATTTTTGTTATTGATTTGTAAATTATTAATATTTCTATTGTATTTCAAAGATATGTTTTGTATAATATGATTTTTACAAATATACTAAGACTTGTTTTAGAGACTTATATAGAATACATTTTATCTTAGTAAATACTCCAAGTAAAATTTAAAAAATATTTATGTTCTATTATTTTTGAGGATATTATACTATAAATATCAATTAGGTCAAATTGTACATGGTTTCTATAGCATTGCTAATTTTCTGTCTATTTTTCTCTCAGTAATTGGAAAAAGTTTTTAAAATCTCTGACTATAATTGCAGATTTAACTATTTCTCCTCAAAATTCTCCTATTTCACATGCGTAGTAATTTTTGATCGAATATCAGTCATTATAATTTTACCTTGTTGCCTGCTGCATATATTTTTATCGTTATACATAGTTAAAGCTTTCTCCTAAGATTCGTTAATTTTATTAGAAATGTATTAATCCTTTCAAATTTTGATTTTAGGTATTAATAGGTAGAATGAGAAAAGCAGTTAGTCCATGGCTCATTTTTTCTAATACTTGTGCAAAACCCTCATGAGTACTCTTTCCTATGTCTTATGAATTATAACATTTTCACTCTACTTTTTGGGAGCAGGACCTATTACCTGATCTGTGTGAGTTGTAGACATTATTGTCTTGGATAGTTTTTGATGATTTATTTTCTAGTCTATAGTAGTTTCCTCACATGTAAGGAATAATCAGTATTCATTAAAGATTCAACAGATTTTCTCTGAAAACTCTGGAGCTCTCTTTCTCTCCTCTCTTTGCTTTTTTCTACTCTAAAACAATTTTTTCTTTGAATTCCACTCAATGTAACCTCCCCTGCTTCTCAAATATATCCCAATTCAGGAAACTGTGTTCCCCTATTCCATACTATGGCATTTCTCTTTTCTGTGTACTGGGGAAATTATAGATCTTACCTTTATTGATTCCTTATTTCCACAATCTGTTTGTCTTTGCCTGATAATCAAGATCTACAAAACTATTTTTTTGACATGCTTATTTTTATTTTTTAATAAAAATAATATTTTTTAAACATATACATGTGTTTATTAGGTTTCCATTTTTTGCCTTCACAAAATTAAAAAAGGCTTAAAATTTAATAACAATAACAATTTTTTTTTTCCGGGCTGGGCTGGGTTTGAACCCGCCACCTCCAGCATATGGGGCCGGTGCCCTACCCTTTTGAGCCAGAGGTGCCACCCATAACAATAACAATGTTTAAGATAAGGACTAGAAACAAAAACCTCATAAAGAATGAACGAACATAAATACATTCAGAAAAGAAAACAGATAGTTGCTGTGTTGAAATATTAAGCAATAATAATAATAGTAATGCAAAGAAAGTAACATTCGCATTGTCAAATTAAGAGCATGTCTATTACAGTTCTTGTCTATAGTTCTTTTCAAAATCATTTTTTATGTTATTTTGTTTTTAGTTGTTTGGGGCAGAAATTTAAATCTAGCCCTTATTAATCTATCTTTCCTAAAATCAGGTGCCTACAGGTAGGTATTTATTCTGATTTTAAAAGCTTGTGTAGTGATTCTACTAAACTTTTTCTTCTACAGCTCTCCTTATCTAAATGAGTTCCTCAGTCATACTTATAATTTCATAAGCCAGTAAGCTGGTGGTCTTCCAAAATTTCTTCTCTCTTTACCCAACATAATCAAGCACCTAAAATACTTCCTGACCATCTTCTAATTTACAACCAATCTTCCAGCTCCATTCTCTGCTCTGTATCTAGCCATCAAGTGCTGTTCACATCCACTTCCACCTTCTCCAAAGTTAAAGAAAGGAATAAACAAATAGATAAATAAAAATAAACAAGGGAGAATTTTTTGAAAATTTATATTTTTGAAATTTATATTTTAAATTCATTTTTGAATCTCTACTTAATTTTTAAATCATCTACTTAAATAAAAATTTCTGTTTTTAGGTTGTTTTTGAAATGTATAATGTAAACAAGTTTTTGAAAATATTTTGAGTGCCTTTTACTAAAGCATGTATATAACCAGATTTTAAAAATGAAAACAACTAAGCAAAGGTCATTTAAAAATGGAATGAGAATATACTGATCTTCTTAGATTACCTAATTGATCTGTATTAGCGTCAAAGTTATGTCAGAGAATTTTGAGCTTCACAGAAGAAAGTAGAAATGCCTTAATTATTGTTGATTTTAAAACTCAAATTTTTAAGTTAAATCAATTTTTTTCTGCCAAGAAGCAGGTAATTGAAGTACATAACTGATAATATTATATAATATTTTAGTATTTTTGTTTTACTCAATACTTATAGAATTTTCTCTATATAGTCTTTTTTTATCAATATTCAAAAAGGCAACATTTATTAAAACAATATTAAAAATTAACATTTATATAGCTATATTTCAATATCTTTTAATATATATCTATATACTGGATATTTAAATATAGCTATATAAATATTTTAAATACATATGTACATATTTCTCTCCAATTCTCTCTGTATATTTAATACATGATACATAAAAGAAATACCTTTTATATCTTTGCTATGCAGATATTTTCCCATAAATAATGAAAGAGTTAGAGCTAAACTATTGAAATTTTGAGTTTGTAAATTCCATGGTATACTTTAGATGATGAAAGAGCATATGCCAAAAAAGATATGTTAAAGAAGAAATAATAGAGTATTTCTACTTCTGTGCATGTGTACATATAATTAGCATTTTGATCGCAGGTGAAATATAGTCACCAATTCAAGACACTAAACAAAACAGATTATTTTTCACTGGAAACATTTTGAACTAGCTTTGTCAATCAGCTATCCTACTAAAGAAACTCCTCCAATCATGATTATCAGTAATACCAGTAATATCATGGTTACTTCAGTGGAAGGGCCCATTGCCTGCGTGATATTGAATTGTATTGCCTTTTTATTGACCCTTAAGTTCACTAATTATGTTACAAATTGATTTCTAAAATGTCATCCAGAATTTCTCATTATATAATCTACTGTAATATCCTCCTAACTGATCTCAGTGCATTAGTTTTACAATACCTTAATCCATCCTTTTCTCTGTAGCCAGTGTGAACTTTCAAAAATGTAAATCTGTCCAGTTTTTCCTTTTAAGAAAGTCCTTAGATGACTTTACCTTTCTCATGACAAAATCTAAAATTCTTAACGAGGTTTATAATGCCCTCTAGGATTTTGCCTTGCCTACCATTTCAGATTCAATTTATTTCCAATTTCCTCATTACCCTCTCTAGTCTGATCACACTGGCCATTCTTTCCCAATGTTTCTTGAATACTTGGACTCCGATTCTTTGTAATTTTTTATTCCGGAAACACTTGCTGATATGTTTCCCTTTTCCATGCACTACCAGCTTATTTTTCAGGTGTCACTTTATTTTTCACCATCTCTGGGACACATGTTCTGATCTCTGCATTCCCCCAGAGTAGGTTATGTCTCATCATTATTTTCCCGGGCACACAGTATCTTTTATAACACTTTCACATGAATGAGTTATGTTTAATGTCTGACTTCCCTTCTGAATTTCAAGTTGTGGGAGGTAAGGACTGTATCTGTAATTTTCTTTGTCATGCACCTGCATTTAGAATATTACTTGAAAATTAACCATTGCACAAACCTATCTGCCATCTAAATAAATGAATGGTCAGATAGTAGAGGGTCTGTTCTGGGGTGAATCCAAAAATTCAAAATGTCTGTAGAAGCTATTGCTCACCTTCTGAATCCAACGTGACACAGTTATTGCATTTTTTGAGAACAAAAAGAGAACTTGTGTGATTAAGTGAAGAATAACTAAGGTTCCCAGCAAAATAGCCTGTCAGTGTCTTTTGGAGAGAAACCCTTTTCATCAATTGTGTCCTGGAAGCAGTACTTTCAAATGCCTAAGTACAAAGGATGTAGAAAGGCTTCAATAAAAGTCAGCTGTAAACATCTGCGTGTATCAGTAATCCGCGATTATTGTGTTTACTATTGCTGAATCTGTTCGGAAAGTGAGATTACAGGCAGCTTTTGAAGTATTTTGAGAACTTCCTTAAGCCCTTTTATGTGTGGCTGTTGTTAACCACTCATCTCTTACGGACTGGGTTTGTCAAAGATGCTAAGGTAATGCGTCCTTTTTGATGCCGTATCTTGCCTGAGAATTTTCAAAATTCTCAGGTTTGGCCTTAGAACAAAAACACATAGGGAAATTAAGCTAACTGCAACTGGTTTTATTAATAAAAATGTTTCCAGTTAGCAGACAAATGGTTTCTTCAATCCTGCCATTGACAATGAAAGGAAATATGCTACCTCAATATTCTGTTGGTACACCATGTCTTTTAATTTCTCTCCCTCCGCAAGAAAAAGCCCAGCCATCCTTCCCAAACAACAAAGGGAGACATTTGAAAAAATAGTCATCTGTTTTCTAATTAGGAGTTTGAAAAAAAGCTTGAAAAGAAGAGTTAAAGTTGTTGGCATTAATCTTTCAATTTTCAACAGTGTGTAGAAATAGCAAAGAGAACCCAAATCATGCTGTGCCTCTGATGTGCACACTCTGTGAATGACCAAACTCAATTTATTGAAAAACTAATAATGATAAGCATTTGTCATGTGAATTTGGATGATCAAATAAAATCAATTGTTATTCTGTTCATTCATCCTTGACTGATTAGGGAATTAAAATGAAAAGTCAGACAGAAGGTGATGTGCATATTAATGATTAATGATTCAAGAAATCCTTCAAGTACATACGAGATTCCAGGAAAAGAATTTTACAGTGGGTTGCTTAGAAACATGTGGGGAAAGGAAGACATATTGAAAAAACGACATTTAGGGGGAAATCACATATCTGTCACTTTCAAATAATTTTTAACAGCCATAAATACTGTTTCTAATACTACTAAGGGGGTCAAAGTGCAGCCTTTAATTAAAGGGAACTTTTTAGTTGGATTTTTTTTAATCCTACTAATCTGTAGCTTACAGATAATTTGGTAAAATGTTATATACCTGCTAAAGCCTAGGGATTTTAACTGTGTGATTTCTGAATATGCTCATGTATCCCCAAACCGAGACTGTCAAATTACAGGAAGCTTTTGTATCCTTGAGGAACCCACGTGACTGTGTGTGCAGGATACTTTTTCTAGGGACAGATGTGCCCAGATGGAAGAGACTTCCAAGGTCTCCTGCTCCTCGCTAATGTTCCATGAACTCATTTCTGCCATTTTCCCCAGGTTTTCCATCTCGGCTAATTCCTCCCTACCTTCTGATTCAAGCTCATGGTTTTACCTTGCTCTGTGTTTCTTACTTCATGATCTTTTTTTTGTTTCCCTACCTCTTGTCCCTCCAGATTCAAGCCCTTGTATTTTGAATTCAGCCTGATTACTGATTTCATTTTCTTACCATTATTTTGCTTAATAACTAGACCTCAACTCAGATGTAGATTTGCCCTGAAGGTAATGGAGCTTAAGCTTTAGGCCCATCATTTAATTTGCAAGGGTCCCTTCAGAAGCCCTTGGAGAGGCCCTAGGAATGTATTCACATACTCCTAAGTTGCTGCAAAATTTGCAAAAGTAAGATTTATTAGCTGTAACCACATGTTCTCTCTTTGCCTGCCTTCACTTCATTTTCTTGGCACCTGGGATTAGAGAGGCCTCAGGCATTTGGGGCATACAGTTCAGGGAAAGTTAAGTTAGAGACAGATTTCCTTTGCATCTAGTCTGGTAGGTATATTTTTTGGTTCTGCCATGCCAGTGGATTGCTTGAGTTCAGGAGTTTGGGACCAGCCTGCACAAGAGTGAGACAAGCCCTTTTAAAAACAGAAAAACTAGCTAGGCACTGTGGTGGGTGCCTGTCATCCCTGCTACTCAGGAAACTGAGACAGAGGATCACTTAAGCCCAAGAATTTGCTGTGAGCTATGATGCCGTGGCACTACCCAGGGCAACAGAGTAAGACTCTGTCTCAAAAATAAATAAATAAATAATAAGTAAATTATCAGAATTTAAAAAAAAATTCAATCATCCAAGCTAAAGAGAAGAATCTGTTTTTTCAGTCAAAATGCTATAAAGTTATTGTCATACAAAGAAGTGAAAATATGTAAAAAGTGAAATGAAAAGAAAAATAAATATAATGGAAGAACACAGGAAACGAAGTATTATAGGATTTTTCTGCATTTGGGGATGTTTTAAAAACATTCAGCTTTTAAAAATTTATAATTTTTGCACCTCTTCTTTTTTCTAAGTAATTGTTTATATCTGTGCCAGAGTTTTAATTTATAAATTTGTATTCTTTCTCATGTATTGTATGTCAGACCCAACAAAAACTGGAATATCTCTTGCCCCAACTCAATGAGTCCCTAAAATTCAAAGTAAATAAAAATCACTATAATAAAGATTTGATAGAGTTTGATATAGTGGTACAAGTAGTAGCTAAGAAGATGAGAACTGGAGTTCTGGAGTGAGACTCCCTGAGATGAAGTCCTGGCTTCACAATTTATTATCCATGTGACAGTGGGCAAGTTATTAAACATCTCTAAACCTCAACTTTTCCAGTTTAAAACAAGAAGACTAGATCAGAGAGTGTAATTCTTCATTGCTCCTTATAATTGCATGATACTAACATAAAGTATAGTGGGCAACAATCTAGTTGAGATAATATTCGTATCAAAATGAACCTTAAGATTTCCTACAATTTTACATCAGCCCATGGTTTCCTAATTATTCTTTCAGGAGTGTGTAGGGAAAGAAGAGTTCTAGTGTGGAAACTGTCCATTCCTTTGATTAGTACAGTTCTGCTTTAACTTCATGTATGCTCTGTGTAAGGTTTAGTTGGAACAAATTGCTCCATGACTGTGTGTGTGAGCACATGTGCATTTGAATATCATTACTCTTGTTCAATCTTGTATCACAAGAATCACATAATATCATTAGTGAAAATATTGAAAACTCAAAGTAAGCAGCAATTTCTTCTCTATCTGGCCTCAATCTTCTGTGTTGGAAGGACATAATGTCATTTAAAGGAAAACAAAACAAACTGACCACAGCAAATTCTGCCTTCTAACCCAGAGATTAGGCATTCACTGAACAGAGAAAATCAGCAAGAAATGACTAGAGGAGACTTAAGCTTTCACCTGAATCTCCAGGATATAAAAAGATTATCAAGTTTCCCATGTCACATGAGACTGAGCCTCATGTTGATATTTATTTTTTTTGGGGGGGGGTTGTTTATTTTTGACCAATATTAAAAGAAAGTATAAACTCAAACCTTTGGGGGACTTGGATAGGGAGTTAATGCTTGAATTTCCTGTGTATCTCCCCAAAGAACTGTTTTCTTATTTTAATATTTGTAATCATGCTTTTTAATTAGAAAAATCGACCTCTTTATAACATTTACTCATAATTGCCAGACAGAATGATCTTAATCCCTCTTTAATTTGACAGCTTTTCAAATATATGCATCAGCTCCCAAATAGCTCCACTTCTAATTAAACATCAGTTTATGACAAGACCTAGATAATCAGCATCTCTGAAATTTTCTTTCACTTTTAGAGACCTTCCCTGCTCTTCTGGTAATTCTCCATGAATGAAGTCTTTCTTGTAATCAGAATTACCCCACTTTATTTTTTTCTTTCCTATTTGTCTACAAAAGGACAAGAAGTTGTCCTTAACAGAATTTCTAACACCCAGTCAGATAAAACTAAACAGGTTAGGCATCTTACACTAAGAATGAATAAGAAAATAAATAAATAAACAACACAGAGAAAACTCATCTCTCTGAGTAAGCTGTACCCAATAATTTAGAATGAGATTTTAATGGATGAAATAAAACAGAAGGCGATTATCATTTCACGTACAGTCTAGTATATAGTTGTCATGTTTTTAAGGAAGAAGAAATCAGGTAATGGAAATAACCTATAGGATAAACTGACATTTTAAAAGCAGTTAGTTAAATGAAATAATCTTTAAGAAGATAATGATTTCTGAATCATTAAGACTCATAAAATTGAAAATATGAAGTGAATATTTTAATTATGGCATTTCCAATTGTAAAAACGGATCATTAAGAATCACTTAACCCCTTCCCCCCAGGATAACTATATAGGTTATATTTAATAACATATGACTGGTATTGTAGATTTTTTTCTGTTGCTACCTAGAATTATGAATTATATGCCTGGTACCATAATAAGCTAAATAATATCCCCTTGAGAAAATGTAACACTTTAATCATTTATTCTTGAATATTTATTTTTAATTTTGACTACTATCATGTATATCTTTCTACATATAATATTTACATTTCATTTTAAATAATAAACTTGTATGTTTTTTCCTTTTTATTATATAGTTTAGTAATTTATTTTGATGTCCTGAAATTATTCTATTTAGATTCAGATTTTGGACATGTATGCACTTTTGTGCACATGCCGTATGTGGTATGTGTGTGAGCAACAGGATTCACTCTTTACTCATTACTTTTTGGCATTTTAAATCCATTTTTTCCCATTATTAGCTAAGTGTCCTTGATGAAATTGTCCTCTTAGGTCCTCAGTTTAAATATTGCTCCTTGTGAAATATGTCATCACTGTTTTCTCCCGTTTGTACCTGGGAGTTCTAATTTACTGTTTTATTGGCAAATATCCTACCCAAGTATAATGACTTTGTTTGTGTGTCATGGCATGCAAACTGATTACATTTCTTCAAAATTTTAAGCACATTTATACCAACTATTACTCTACCCACTACCATCAGGGTGCAGTCAACCCCCTCATATATTTACACTCCCTTGTCAGGAGAAAAATTGTGAGTGGGACAACTCTGGAAAACTAAGCACTTTTACTACAGAGCCTAAGTCTACTAAGATAGGTGGTGTGTATTAGCTAGTATGAGAAGCTAAACTTTGTGTATCTTCAGTATTTAAATTGACTAGGGATTTTATCTATCAGAAGATATGATATTGTTAAGAGATAAGTTCCAGGATTTTTTTGGATTTGCCTTATTTTACTCTTTAACCTAGCAGATCAGAGATTGTTAGAAAGATTAAGTCTGTGGCAGAAAAATGCAGAAGCTCCATATCGTTTGCATATCTGAGTATATTAATATTAGGAGTAGAGAGGCCTTCAGAGAGTACTCACCAATTTCTCATGGCCTCCAAGATATTGCTTGAAGTAGTCAAACTCTATTCTTATCAGCAAGGGTGAAAAGTCAATAGATTTCTAAGAGTTTTAGAAAACCCAGATCATGTGTACCTACAATTGGGAATACTGAGATAGTTGGTGGATGTCAACATGGAAGCCGAAGGGAATGGTGATAATTACAACTCAGCGGATACCAACCTATATAGATGTGGATGATCAGAAGCCAGATGACTGCTTAACATGACTCTTTGTGAGACCCTGTATTTGAGGTGATACTGAGAGAGAAAGGAGTAGACAGGGAACAATGGAAATTATTTTATTTCCTACTGAAGTGCCTGAAATATTTGTAATACACTAAAATTTCTCTATTAGCTATCAACTGGAATTGGGACTAGAAACAGGAATGAAGATGAGTTGATGAAAATACAGAGGGAATAGCATCGTTTTACATACCATTGCTTGTGGTCTTATACTGCATTTTGCTGTGAATAATATGATCCCATGTATAATGCACATCATGTTGTTGGCAAACTTTCAGGAAGATGCTCCTTGAGAAAGTGGCCAGCTCTTGGCTGGGAGAGACACATCTGAGGAGGGTAAACATTTCTCTGTAAACATGCAGACTGCACCACTCTCCAGCTGCTGCCTGCATTGTGGCTAAGATAACCAGGTGTCTGGCTAGAAGGCAGGAGCTTCTGAGGCTTCTCAGCCTAGGTAGCTAGGGGTCCCTGTGTGGGGCTCCTGACCCCATCTGCATGCCTGTCACTTTGGTCTTGGCCCTCATGCCACATAGCCATGGCCTGTCTTGCTAGCCTTGCTGCCACCTCCTCCCATGGGGTTCAATGGAGGCTGCTCTGCCCTGTTTCCATGGGATCCTAGATCTTCCTGGACTAGAACCCTGAGCACCTGGCAGCCCCAGCCAGTAGTACGGGTTGCCCACTGAGGCCCACTGAGTCCCCCTGCTCCCAAGTTGTACTACACATGTGTAATATGCATACTTATTTTTCCCTAAAAACTTTAAGCAAAAAAGCACCCATTATACATGGCAAACTGTGGTAATTCATAATGAGACTATTATAGTTTATGAAATAGTTTGCAATGTATGAGTTTTTCTTTTTCATTAATCTAGTCTCTTTCATTGCAGTATTTCTTGTAATAAGAGTAGTCTAGGAAGTCAGTAGTAAGAAGGGATGGGTCCCATCTATATAAAGGATGTGCCTGACATAGACATAGAAGAAGAGTAGAGATTGAAAGAGAAGTGAAGGCCATGTTTAAAGAAGTGGAGGTCAGATTTTCATACCCGAATATTTTTACTTATTATCCCAAAGATATAAATACAGGAATGCATGTAAGATTCAAATGATTTTAGGTGGAGTTTCAGAAGAATGTGCCGATTATTTGTCAGAGCAAAACCTCTAAAATCCTTAATACTATCGCTAAAATGAGGCAGTAGAAGAAAGGGAGAAAGGTGGAGGGAGAAAGGGTAATGGGAGGCGAGATTGGGGAGTTACCACCACTTCTGTCTTTCCATGGCCCAAATATGAAATATGATATTCCAAATATGTTATTGGTAGTGTAGAAGTGGTGTAGAAATTCAGGAGGAAGCAATAACTATAACTTGAAAAGGAATGAGATTTCCAGAAGAAAGATTAGGTTAATTGTAGGAAATAATATTTCACATGTTTGAGTCAGAATATGTAAATTATAGAATAAGTAAATTATCACAGATCAAAAATGATAAAGAATTTTAGCCTGGTGCAGTGGTTCACACCTATCATTCTGTGACTTGAGAGGCTGAGGTGAGAAGATCTCTTGAGATTAGGAATTTGAGATCAGACTGGGCAACAACATAGTGATACCTGGTCTTGAAAAGGAGAAAAAGAAAATGTTTAACCAGGCATTATGGTGTAATAGTCCTAGCTACTCAGGAAGCGGAAACAGGAGCTCTGATTGTACTACTGCTCTTCAGCCTGGGCGAAAGAACAAAATCCCATTTCTAAACAGCAGCAATAACAACAACAAAATTATTACTTTTAACCCTTTCTTTAAGCGGTGAGATTTATCAAATGTAAATCTGGGGTGAGGGTAAAGGGAAGGCTATAGGTGGAAAAGGGCTGAGCGCTGAGTTGGAATGGAGGGAAGTGGTCGTAAGATCCTCCAACAGGGAGCATTCCAAATGCAGAGCTTCGGTTTAGGCGTGCACATATACATACCAGTGAGTATTGCTGGCCAGGGGACCAAGTTCCTGAGGACAGCTCCTTCAGAGACTGCCATACACATGCTGTACACGGAGTCTGATGTGGAGAGAGCAGCTTCCTCCCTGAGGCCTGCCAAGTAAAGCCTTTGCAGTTGCCTGGAGTGATGACTGAAAAATCACACAAAGCCTTTGACCATAAGCTGAAATTCTCAAACATGTGGTCCGGAGTCCAGTTGCCTAGATTCTAACCATGGCTACTTAGAACTGTTACTATTCATGAGATCTTGAGCACCTTTAACATTTCCTACTTGTTAAATAGGAAAGGTTTCATAAAGGAAGTATATTGGTACTTTCTATACACAAAGAGACTATCCGGCACATACTACGTGCTCTAATTTTGTTAGAATGTGTTTGTATCTATACGTATATTGAGGCACAACTCACGTACATACATGCACATCTCCCTATTATGCACACATATTATGTGATACATATTTTGACATATATTTTGATGTATGATATGTGTTCAAATATTTACACACACATACTATTTTCTACCTAATAAATACAGATTCAAATGAATTTACAAAATTTGGCCATGTAGGAGGCCATGCTTTACCTCTGCATCTGTCCACTGGCTAGAACTGAGTCATATGGTCACAATAGGAGTGACTCTGAGATGTGTTTCACCCGTGTGCCGAGAAATCCGAGGAATCAATTCTTGAGCAGCTAACATCTGTTCTGCAGTGTGCCACATGCTGGTGACCACCTACCTGTGTATACCCCCTTTCAACACACACATTCATTCTCTATAAAAGACAAAATCAGAAGTTTCGCCTGTTATTTCATCTCACACTCCAGGATCTTGGAGGATATACCTTCCTCGCTGTCAAGAATGGATATGGCTATTTCTGATGCTCTAATATAAAAAGCAGGGAGAAAGTTATTTGTTGCTGCCCTGTTATATAATATACAATAGTGGATCTAGGGATTATCTGTCCTGTATAAAATCTTACCTTCAGAAAAAGGAAGAAATGGACACGGACTGTAGTCATTGATTTGTAGCAACCATGTAGTGCTGCTGAGTGAGTACTATAAAAACCTTGGCCTTGACAGTGTTAGATGGTTTCAAAATGAGATCCTAGATCTTTTTTTGTGGGGAGGAACACCCCTTGGCTCTACTTTCTGGGAGGTTTTATCATATCTTTTGTCCCAAACAAACAAACGAGAACAGTGGAGAGGATGTTTGTTTTGAAGGGTGAAGAGTGTTGGACAATTTCTTTTGGTTCATTGAGTCAAAACATTATTGTGTATAGTGTTGGCTTCTTTAAAGGTAAAAATCCTTCAAAAATGTAGCAAGCTTCTGATCTATGTGTATTTAGCTGAGAAGACTTAATGGCCCCTTGATAGCCAAGATTTTTTTTTCTTTCAGTCTTTTCTTGCTACATGAGATCAAGAAGTTCTTGGCTTTTATATCTGTGCCCAGTTTATTTTCTTTAAAAATAAAGAGACTGATAAACCTCAGTCACTTAACAATACCTTGCTACAGACAAACTACACTGAGCTGAGGGAAGTAACTTGCCGGCTCTTTCTAACCACTTTCTGTGAAGGACCAAGTTTCCTAGGCACCCAGTTTGCCTTCCAAATTATTACAGGGAACTAATATTTTGCTGCTAAATATATATGTATTTTCATCTTATGTGTCTGTGATATTATTTTCTTGCCATTCCTTATTCAAGGAATAACATACCATCCATTCCTTATGTATGGTATGTTAAGGCAACGATATGTATTTTAGCTTTTGGTTATGATACTATGCTATTCCCAATACTATTTTTTTTATTATTGCATCTGAAATATAAATTTTTAAATGATGCTTAGTAGGGAGCTAGTCTCCTGAAAATTATTTCTAAGTACTTTCTACTAAACCAATGTTGTCTGTTGGAGCTTTTTTTTTTTTTTTTGCTGAAACCCACAAATTATATCATTCTGTAATAACCACACATACAGCAAAACATGTACAAATGCACACACACACCAGATGAGGAGATGAAGCATTGTGTCTAAATGGATATTTTTACTAGTAAACCCACATATGTGGTATGGGCATCTTACATTCTGCTAAGTTGATTTTCAGACCAGATTTTTAAAAATTGCTTAAAAGAAATGCTGAGTACTTAGTGATGATGTGTATGTTAGCTAGGTTAGTCCTTTGAGAATTTAGATTAATGTGAATTTTATATACTGCTTATACTGTTACATTTATTAAAGAGTGAGTCTAATGATTAGGAATAAATAATAAATATCCATTCCATGATAACATATGCATTTATATGTACATCTTTTCACTTAAAATTTGTTTTCTTCAATGTTAAATTATAGTTTCATTTGTTCTAACTTTAGTAGTACTTAAAAGCATCAAATATAAGCAGTGAGAACATCAACTTTTGTATTTAATATATGAAAGGGGTCTTTATTGTTATAATTACTACTGATAAAAGATTTAGTCTTACAATTGAAGTACTGCACTGTCTAATTTTTTTTTTTAAAGTAAAGGTACTGTGTAGTTTCCTAAAGTCGTATTATGTACATTGGAGTGTTAGAAGAAAAATCTATTCTAAAGTTGATAAGACAAAGTAGAATATCATCATAGTTCCTCATCATTTAATTAAAAAGAAACCCCAAATTTGGAAACTCAAAAAATCAAGAAGTATTTTTTTTTTTCTACTGAATTTGTATTCTTTTTATTTTTTTAAAGGCCTATTCACAGGACACCACATGAACACAAAACGGTGTGGAAGATTCTGAAAACAATTCCAGATTTAGCTTGTCAGCTTAGCGATGAGCATCTGAGAATACTCAGTAAACGTGTCATTTCTCAAACCTGGGTGAAAGGCTGTACAGGTAATAGACTAGTGTGCAGAGAAATTTGGCAAGATAAAATGCACATGACTCTTTTGAGTTCTCCATCTTTATAATTGCTCATAATTTCACTTGGCAACTTCACTTGACTTGCTAAAAATGTACTATTTAAATGTATTCCTTCTTTCAAGTTGTAGGTAGTGGAATGAATAACAGCTCACTTATGGTTTAAGATACACACTAGAAATTTCTCCACCTTGAGCACAGGTCAAAATCAGAGGATTCATGGAGACACAAAATATGGATTGAAGCCTAAACTGCATTTACAGTAATGTCTCAGGTGATGCTGCTCCCATTCTGTGGGAACCATTGTCTGATAAACACTTTTAGTACAACCTAACACTGATTTTCAGAGGTAAGACAGGAAGTGGTTGGATTAATTATTTGACTGATCCAGAGATGATACAGGTATCAGGAAAAAAGTCTCCAGATATGTTTTTAGTTTCCCAACCCTAGTCCTTTTGCCAACGATATAGTGGATACATTGATAGAACTTTTTATATTTTATTTTTCAGTGGGTGGCATACAATTTAATCTATTTTTTGTGTCAAGAGAATCCTTTGTTTTCTTCTTCAGAGAAACAGATAAAGGTAGATATATTATTTTTGTCCTCAGATGCGGACATGAGGCACAAAAGTATCATGCAGGCTATTCCTGCTTAGAATCAAGTTTGGGACACATCGGAGCCTAATGCTAAAGCCGTTCTCTGCGCGTTATGTCACTTTTTGTACAAAGGCGTTTGTCCGGGTCGTGATATTCAAAGCCAAACTGGAATTTTTGTGAGCATGTGTCTATTGAAAATGTTTACTTTTTTTTTTTTTTTCTTTTGAGACAGAGTCTCACTCTGTTGCTCTGGGTGGAGTGCCCTGGCATCATAGCTCACAGCAACCTCAAACACTTGTAGTAATCCCCTTATCTCAGCCTTATAAATAGCTGGAACTTTAGGCTCCAACCACCATGCCTGGCTAGCTTTTCTACTTTTAATACAGAGAGGGTCTGCCTATAGCTCAGGCTGTTCTTGAACACCTAAGCTCAGGCAATCCACCTGCCTCAGCCTGGAAGCATGCTAGGATTACCCGCGTGAGCCACCACACCCAGCAGAAAAGATTTACATATTTTGAGAGTTTTCCTTCACTGATCTCTCTTAATTAGTTCCATTTAATCAGCAATCAAGCAGTGAAAAATAAATCAAAGGAGTTTTGAGAGGATAAAATACGTTTGAAGGGAAAAAAGGACGACCATTCAGCATTGCCTTTCCATTAGCTTGAGGGTAGTCATTAAAAATTAATTTATTATATAAATCACTGAAATTGTAATGGTAAAAAATATGAGAACAATCTCACTGTCCTCCACTAGAAGACTGGCTGTGTGTATCATGATATACCTCCTCTATGAAATTTTAACAGTGGTTAAAAAGGATGAGGTAGATTTGTATACATTGAGGAAGAAAAATGAAAGAAAATAAAGAGAGAATAACTGCAGATTTATACAAATGATATATTTATGAAAAAGACTGTATTTATATATACATAGCTGTCAGTTTTGAACGTAGGTGTGAGTCCTAAAAGACACCACAAAAAATATATTTTTTAAAATCCTTACCTTAATGGATAGGAACGGAATTGAGGGGCAATGAAGAGGTGTAACTAACTCTTTCTTTTACATGTATTTGTGTGGGGTGAATTTTTCCACAAGGACTGCATATTCATGTTTGTCTTTATAATTACACATTTTCTGTTTTCCAAAAGTTTCTAAAATTAAATTTAGAAGTCATTTTATTTTGCTCTTGGCATGTTAATAACTCAGGTGATTGACTATTAAAAGATGAACTCCCAGTCTTTGAGAGATATCAGTTTTAATTTGATTATTTATGTTAAATAAGGCATTCCACCTTGCACTTCAGTAGGATGTTTTTTCAACACCTCTTAAAAAAAATGTAGACGTCTCTTGGGTTTACACCTACCTGTGTCAAAATTCTCTCAAGTTTTTAAGTCATCCTGTTCCGACATCTTAGATCTTTTTTACTATCAAAACAGTCGACTTATTAAATATCTGACCTCTGTAGGCTTCTTTGTTCATCCACCTTAACAAACAAGGCCAGCTAGGTGTCTCTCTCTCTCTCTCCCCGTTTTCTTTATTCATGTGCTCATTTCTCTAACTGTGCCGTTTTATGTAAAGTATTCCCTCTTGCAGTCCCTTGTCACCAGGCCGCTGAATTTCAATCTGCTGCTGAGGCTTCCATTTCTCTGTTGCAATTCCATCCAGCTGTTTGCACCTTCTGGTCTCTTTTCTGGCCACTAGTTCTGCAGAGTTTCAATATTTAAGGAAGCTTCCTGAACTGGCCATTATTCACTCAGCCTCTTCTTCATTCAGTTTTTGTAAGCAATAACATATTAACAGGGAAACGGGATTATGATTTAAAATAATGAACAAAACATACATAGTCTCTAGTTTAAGTAAGTGACAACGCTACTAAAACATGATATAATTTACTTACCACGTTATGATTGCTACATATAAAGAGTGCTTATATTAAAATTCCTGCATATACTGGTAATATATGTTACATGTAGTCATCTATAAATGAAAATGTAGACACGTGGATATAGTTTAATGAAGTGAAATGATCTCAGTGTTTTTTACTGGATCTCTATGCAGACGATATTATTAAGATTGATAACCTAAGCTCACGCAAGCTAAAGGAATTAACTTCCTTGAGATTCCAATTTAGTGGCTAACATGCAACCAGATCCTAAATCAAAATTTCATTATCATCTACCTTTCGGATGCATTCCTATAACATGACTGACGATGTATGTGTTTTTCTCTTTTATGTCGACATCACCTTGCACTGTTTCCTTTACTTGTAGCCCATTAAGTATCGTAGTATTATTGTCTTCTCTTTCATTTTATTTCGTTCTTTTCCAAACTGTTTTTGAGGTTACATCTCCAAAACTCCATAACTCCTTACTACAATACAATTTTATATTCATTTTTAATACTTAAATATTTTCTATTACTAAATTGTTACTATTTCCTTAACCTGCATAGATATTTTTTGTTGTGCCTTAAATTTTATTTAACATATAAGAACATAGCAGCTAAATCTTATGAAAAATGTGGTAGGCATCTTTTCCACATAGGAATTAGCCATAATTCAAGTAATATACTCTTGTAATAAAAGTAATATGTTTTTTACTCCTATGATAAACCATAGCTTCCTTAAAGGCAAACATGATCTTGAAACACCTGCATTGATCTTAAAGTAAGGGTATGCTTTAACAACTGAAGTTTTATCATTTGAATGTTTGTGTGCCCCCCAGATTCATCTGAAATCCTTTCCCCTGAGGTGATAGTATGAAGAGGGCAGGCCTTTGGGAATTTATTGAATTCTACTGGTGAAATCCTCATGAATTAGTGCCCTCATAAAAAAGAGGCTCAAGTGAGTCCCCTCACCTCTTCCACCATGTGAGGGTAGAGTGTGAAGATGACTGTCTGTAAGGAAGCAGGCCTTCACCAGACGCCAAACCTGCTAGTATCGCCATCTGAAACTTCTTAGCTCTTCAAACTGGGAGAAATACATTTTCATTGCTTATAAACTACCCAGTCTGTGCCATCGGCCTTAACAGACTAATGCCTGAGGTGTTCTCTGTGGTTCATGGAGATTTTCCCTTAAAGCCTGGCGGAGTGTTTTTCCAGTGTCTGTCTTCACTGTAAGTTCTAATTGCATATCTGTGTTATCAGTCCTAAAAATAATTGTGAGCTTTTAAAAAATAAAATAATGAAAACAACTTTTCACTTCAGGGGAATACAAAAGACCATTCCTTGGTTATTTGTAACCATTCCCTGGTTATCTATTTCTCTAATTTGTTATTTATTTTTATTTTCTAAACAGAAAATAAACTTATAAATTGGGGAAATATTTAACATCAGTCAGGATATGTACTAGCCACATTCCATGTCTGGACAATTGGATTAGATCTAGTAGTATGTAACACCAGAGAAAGAATCTCTAGGCCACGTGTGGTGGCTCATACTTGTAATCCTAACACTCTGAAAAGCTGAGGTGGTAAGATCACCTGAAATCAGGAGTTCAAGACCAGCCTGTGCATGATCAAGACCTTGTTCGATAAAAAAATAGAAAAATTAGCCAGGTCTGGTGGTGTGTGCCTGTAATCCCGACTACCTGGGAGCCTGAGACAGAGAGGGGATCCCTTAAACCTAGGAGCTTGAGTTTGCAGTGAGCTAAGATGGTACCACTGCACTCTATCCAGAACAACAAGAGCAAGATTGTCTTAAAAAAAAACAAAAAAAAAAAAACAAAAAAAAGGCAAAAAGAAATTTATCTTAAGGAAAACTATCACTTAAAAATCAGGGAGAATGGGCGGTGCCTGTGGCTCAAAGGGGTAGGGCACCAGCCCCATATGCTGGAGGTGGTGGGTTCAAACCCAGCCCCGGCCAAAAATAAATAAATAAAATAAATAAATAAATAAAAATCAGGGAGAAGTCAAGGCATTTTCTAATAAAAACTGAGAGAATTTATCTCTGGCAATCTTTCTCTATACAACACTTGTAGGACTCTTTAAAGATAATGTGAAAGGTCATCAGACAGTAATTTGAATCCACACAGAGAAAGGTAAGTGGATGAGTAAATACAAAATACAGAGTACATTAATTTTTTGTAGCACTTTTCTTCTTTTAAAACAATTGCATAGTTATAAAAATCATTTGATGTGCTTTTATATGATGTAATTTATATGATAACTCTAAAACAAAGCAGAAAGAGGGAACGGAGAGCTATATGGAGCCAAATATTTATTTAGTGCTATAATTAAGTTGGTATTAATCTGATCTAGATTGAATTAAATTGAGATATTAATTCCATTCCACAGGTACTCATTAGGAAAATAGTTTAAAATAATACAGGAGATAAAAACAACAAAATTAAAATGTTTCACTATAATGTATCAACACAAAATAAAGCAATAATAGAGAAAAAGAACAAGGAAAATATAAGACATGTAAAAAACAAATACCAAAATCCTAGATGTAAATCTTTTGCTATCAATAATTACATTAAAGGTGTATATACAGCAATTTATTAAACACAGTAATGAAAAAGCAGATCTGCAGAATAGATTAAAATAGTTAATTAGGAACACACATAAGATACAAAGATATAAATAAATAGAAAGTAAAAGAATAAAACAAGCTATATGAGGAAAGAGGTGTCAAAAAGGAAGATGAGGGGGCAGCGCCCGTGGCTCAAAGGAGTAGGGCGCCGGCACCATATACCAGAGGTTTTGGGTTCAAACCCAGCCCTGGCCAAAAGTGGCAAAAAAAAAAAAAAAAAGGAAGATGAAGTGACTTCTTTAATTCCTGACAATATGTAATTTAAAAAAAGAATTGTGTTGCCGAGTGCAGTGGCTCATGCCTGTAATGCTAGCACTCTGGAAGTTGAGGCAGATGGATTGCTTGAGCTTACAGGTTTGAGACCAGTCTGAGCAAGAATGAGACCCTGCCTCTAAAAATAGCAGGGTTTGTGGTAGGTGTCTGTAGTCCCAGCTACTTGAGAGACTGAGGCAAGAGACTCACTTGAGTCCAAGAGTCTGAGGTTGCTGTATACCACACCACACTACTAGGGGAGACAAAGTGTGACTCTGTCTCATGTTCATTGCACCATATTCACAATAGCCAAGACATGAAATCAACCATGTCCCTCAAGAGATGAAAAGATAAAAGAAAATGTGATACGCACACACACACACACACACACACACGTGCAATGGAGTACTATTTAGAGTTACAGTGGGGAAAAAATCGTATCATTCGTGACAAGATGGATGAACCTGGAGGTCATTAAGCTATGTGAAATAAGCCAGGCACAAAAATACAAATACATTCCCTCACTTATGTGTATAAAATAGAAAAGTTAAACGCATAGAAATAGAGAGCACAATGCTGTTACCAGAGGTTGGTTGGGGCAGGATGGGAGGACAGAAGGAAACTTGTTGGTCAAAAAGTACAAAGTTTCAGTTAGATAGAGTAGGTAAAGTTTGACATCTATTGTACAGCAACATGTTTATACTTCATATAATAGTAATGCATTGTATATTTCAAATGACTAAACATACATTTCAAATGTCTCAACACAGAAAATAATAAATGTGTGAATTTTTGGATATAATAATTTTATTGATTTCATCAACCCACATTGTTTATACATGTATCACATATCATATTATACTTTAAAAATGTCAATTAAAATATTAATAACTAAGAAAAAACTTAAGTTATTAAAATCAGCAATGAAAGATTGAATATCATTACTAACCTTACAGAAATAAGAAATGATTACAAGGAAATAGATTGAGGATCTATATGATGAAAAGTTATATGGCTTAGATATAATGGACAAGTTAAATACAAACTATCACGATTGTCTTATGAAGAAATAGATAATCTGAATAGGTTGATAAAAAATAAACATGCTGAATTGATAATTAAAAATTTCCACACACAAAAAAGGCCAGAACCAGATGGCTTCATGCTGAAGTCTACCAAATACCTAAAGGAGAATGTATTGTGGAGAATTTATAGCACAAGCAATGAATAATCTAAAAATGAAATTGAGCAATTCAGTTTCATTTACCAAGCACATTAAACATATAACTTAATTAGGAACAAATTCAACAAAAGAAGTGCAAGTATGTATCTTTAAAACTACAAAACAATGTTGAAAGTAGTTAAATAAATACCTAAATAAGTAGAAAGTCATTCAGTGTCCACATAAAATGTTTTTAAAAGGCAATACTACCTAAATTTATTTATAGATTTGACACAATCCCTAACAAAAATATCAGGCACTTTTTGCAGAAATTGATAATTTGACCCTAAAATTCATATGGAAATTTAGGGACCCAGAAAAGCCAAATTGTACTTAAGAAAAATAAAGTAAGAGGACTCACACATCTGTTTCAAAACCTATCACAAATTTATAGTATCAAGCTGGTGTAATACTGGCATGAAGATAAAGCTATAGATCAATGGAATAAAATTGAGTCCAGAAATAGAGCTTTAACTTTATGGTCAATTGATTGTAGGCAAGTTTCCCAAGATAATTCAAAATGGTAGAAAAAATAGTCTTTCCATCAAACGGTGCTTGGACAACTGGTTATCCACAGGTTAAATAATGAAGATGAACCCCTGACTCACACCAAATATAAATATTAACCCACATAAATGAAATACCTAAGTGTAAGAGCTAAAACTATAAAACTCTTAGAAGAAAACTGAAGAATTAATCTTCATAACCAAAGATTAAGCCATCCTTTCTTTGATATGACACCAATCATATAAATGACAAAAAATTGGATTTTGAATGTTATAAAAATTAAAATATTTGGGGCTTCAAAGAACACAATCTAAAGGAAAAATGCCAACCTTGGAATGTGATATATTTGTAAATCATCTATCTGGTATAGGCCTCACCTCTAGTATAGAAAGAATTCTGAAGGCTCAGTAACGAAAAGAAAACCTCATTAAAAATATGCAAACTGCCTGAATAGACAGATTGTCAATGAGGTTATACATATAGCTAATAAGCACATAAACATCCAGTATTATTAGTCAGTAAAGAATTGTAAATTAAAAACTACAATGACATACCACTCCATACTGAGTGGATGGTTAAAATAAAAAAAGATTAAAATACAGTATTTTATTAGCACTGAGGATGTAGGGCAATCAGAACTCTCATACATTTCTGTTAGGATTATACTATGGTGAAGCCACTTTGGAAACAGTTTGGCCATCCCTTAAATGTTAAAGTTCCCATTTAATCCAGACATTTCATTCCTAGGTGCATATTCAAGAAATGAAAATATACATTCATGCAAAACTTATTTATACATGTTCATAGCAGCATTATTTACATAGCCCAAAGTGGAAAGAACCCAAATGTCCACCAATAAGCGAGTGGAATTTTAAAAATGTAATAAATTATTATAATTGAATGTGATTTGGTAATAAAGAAGGAATGAGGCAATGTTGCTGCTACAACTTAGAAAATCCTGAAAATGTGATAAGTAAAAGAAGTCAGTCCCAGAAGGAATTTCATAATTCCTTTTATATGAAATCTCCAGAATAGGTCAATTCATAAGAACTTCACATAGACCGCTGGTTTCCAGGAGTTTTTGAGGAGTGGGGCATGGGACATGCTCATGGACATAAGTTTTTTGGAGGGATGATGAAAATATTCTAACATTAAACTGTGATGAGGTTTGCACATCTCTTTAAATGAACTAAGAATTCACTGTATTGTACATTTTAACAGCATGAATTTCATGGTATTTGAATTGTATCTTAAGGAATCCTTTTTAAAAAGTAAGGTAAAATTTATGTGATGTTAACCACTAGTCACTTAAAGTATACAATTCAGTGACACGTAGTACATTAAGGAGTTGTGGAACTAGCTATCTAGTTCCCAAACATTTCCATCATGCCAAAATTGAACTCTATACCTGTTGAGCAATAACTCTCCATTCTCCTCTTTTCCCAGACTCTGATAACCACTAGCCCATTTCTGCCTCAATCTTGGATTCATTTATTCTGGACATTTACATGAATAGAATCATATAATAATTGACCTTTTGTGATGACTGTAATCACTTAACATGGTATTTTGAAGAAGCATCCACTATGTGCCTGAATTACGTTTCATTGTATAAGCTATGTTTTAAATGCTTAAAAACAAAAACAAAAACAAACAAACAAACAAACAAAACCCATCGGAAACCAGTGGGGCCCAGTAATGTATGCCAGCTCCCTGTGATTAAAATCAGTTTCTTTTAATCATATGTTAACATATTAGAAGAATATATTATTATTCTAATAATAACATTAAAAATTTAAAAACTCAATAGATAGGAGTTTGCTGAGGAAATAAATTTGTGAAATGATGATTTAAATGATTTTTTATTTAAATTCAGCACATCAGAGACATTAATATGCTAGCATACATTGTGTTTTTCTTACATGTACCCTAAAGTACTTCAGAACTGTAATTGATTTGTGTTCTAAGTCCCCCCTGGGAAGCAACTCTGTGCAACATAGTTGGGGAATACTGTCTTAGAGCAAGGCTTTTATTTCTTATTTATTCTTCTCTAATTCCCTATACGAGAGTAACAAGATTTTATGATGTATCAATTCCTTTTACTACCATTAGTCATTTGACAGACAATCTTCTGAGCTATGCAGGATGGATTTCACTGTCCCTTTCTGAGGTTTGAAGACTCTGAGGTCAAGTCTTCCTGGTTTAACACTAGTGAAGGCTAGATAGAACCAGACCTTTTGAACCTGAGACATTTGAAGCCAACCTTTTGGTTTCTCTTATCCTTTGCTGTCTCCAAGCAAAAAAACATTTTCCGTGAATAAAATTAAACTCTTGAAATGCTGTAAGATCAAGGAGCAGTATTTGGTAATGCACACTATCAAAGGGTGATGTATCACATAAACTGATGCACTTTTTGATAATCTTTGTCCAGATGCTGGGCCGTAGAAGACAATGCCCCTACTTTTATCATCTTTTCTAGTGTGAGTCTAGTCTTCCATGATGATGCTAAGTCCCTCCTTGTTATCTATCACTAGAAGAATGATTCTTGATGGCATAGTATTCTTCTTACTTCATTGTCATGGATTTAATGTCTAATGTAACATTTAATCTTTTAAATGTGTACAGTATATCCCTTGACATCTTATAAATGTGACATGAATGAGGGTTAAGATTTATTTTTTAATGGCAAAATAAAATGATAATGTGTTTATTTTTAAAACAAAATAGAGCATTGAAAATGTAATCAGAGGCCACTTAGTTTAGTTTTAATGAACTTGAGAACATGTAAAATAATAAAAGTTTTTTAAAAAATGTAATGGCCAAAGATCTTGTATTTTATAGGGGAAATGAATTAAATCATTGCTCAGTTTTTACCTAAAAGTTATCTACGTGAAATTAGAGATTTGATGAAAAGGATACACTTACGATTAAAATCTGATATATCTTAATATTAGAAATCAAAGTGAAAATTTCAGAAAAATAACTGGAATCATGTGTACTTTAAGATTTAAGTTAGATTACAAACTTAGAGTAAATGATAATTGCATAAAATTGTTGATATATTTTAAGATGTATGCTTTTTATTAATTGTATTTAAGGAACAGTCATAAGAACTATTACATATTAATGTATGCATTAATTTAAATTAAATTTTTATTGAGGATAATAAAAGGTTGACTTTAATAGATAACTATTTATGATATTATCAGAAAAATGACTTTGCAAAACAAATAGTAATCCTAGTTCTCAAATTATTTATATAGGTTACTCTTGAGATTATCCTACCAATATATTGACAATCCTTATTTAAGAATGCTGAAAAACCAAATTCATCTAGTTATGCAGGGATATATTTTAAAATCCGTAGAGAGGAGAGTAAAATCAGGAGACCCATTTGGATTTAATAATTCTTAAGAATTTATATTTAAAAAAAAAACCTTCTTAGATTTTCTTTTATTTTTCTAGTAGACAAGAAGGGTTAAACAACTTTAAAATACACAATAATAAATAATTTGATGTTTGTTTTTTTGTATTGTAGATGTGGAGACTTTTTCTAGTTGTTCAATCTGGTAGCTAATTATTTTTCTCATTATGTGTTGGCTGCTAGAAAGCTTATGGGCATTTTTATAAGCCTTTCAAAACTATTTGACTTAAAATATATGTGATATTACTTTGATAAAAATTTTAAATCACTAAAATGTTTTAAAAATAAGGAAAATGGAGCAAAGATCATCCCCTTATTCAACATTATTTCTTTGCAAAACTATTAGATTTTATATAAAATGTTCTGTAATTTAAATGTATTCATTTTTTCTTACCCATATTTTCTTCCATTTTATTAACTTTTTAAACAATAATATAGGTGTTTTGTGGGCTGACAAAAATTCCTTTAGATGACTCATTGAGTTTAAATGAATTAATGAATTTTTTACTAAGAAAAATAAAAATTCTTGTCTTTAAATATATATGTTACGGATATGAACAGGTATTTTTGAAATTAAAATTGTTCTCAATGATTATTTTGTGTGTAAGAAGGCCTAAATAACTAAGAATTAACTGATTTTAAGGTTACTAAAAATGATCACTAATAATTTGTAAAATTATAAACTTTCTTTTTATTCAATATCTACAAATATTTAGCTATTTTAAAAGTAGCTATATAATGCTATCAGTATGATGGATTCTCAACTTTTAATTTGTTCATTTATTTCCTCTGTAAGTGGCTTCAATGAGGATGTTAATTTTATAATAAAGGATTGCAATGCTTGAAGTTTCCCTTTATAAATATGTCTGACCAGATACCTTAAGTCAGGTTGATTTAATTAGAAATGTTTCTTTAGGAAGTTCCTTCCCCAACAAAAGCTTAGCATCTGGCAAAGGTCATTTGTGAACAAGCTGATTGATTCTTGTCTCTTACAACAGTGCTTCTATTACCTCCTCTAACTTTCCAATTTTGTTTTCATTTTCTCCATGAAACCTTTTGTTCATTTGTATGATTCAGTTTTAATTTATATGTTTCTAATTCTCAAAGTCAGTTTTTGAGCCCTTACCTCAGCTCTACATCCACATAATTGACTGCTGCCTAATAATTCCTCTTGGAAGTTCTGCTGGAAGATTGGAAAAAAAACAAGGCATGAAAAAACAATCTATTCAACTTGTTCTTGGTGTAGGCCTTTTCCTGCCAGATACCTCAGTGGCAACACTATATTCCTTATGAAAATGTTAAATGGTATAATTTTCTTTACTGCTTCTCTATCTAAATTAATCAACTTGCATCACATGAATTTAACTCTTACTTTTAAATTCATTTTCTGTTTTTTCTTCTCCATACCAATGCCTTGTTCAGGCCTCCATTCATTGCTTCTTTTTATTTAGATCTCAAATTAACATAAGGGTGCATGTGATTAGGTTAAATATTCGCATTATTTCTTATAAAGAATACTTTAATAGACTCATAACTGGCCTCTCATTTTGCCGATTCTCTCTAGAAAAATTGTCTAATGCATCACTGCCTTATTCATCCTTCTTTTAACTCCAAATATGTCATCATTATTATAGGAATATAATATGTTAGGAAACACAGAGAATATTATGGAAAATATAAAAATCCACAAATAAGGAAAAATACATATCCCTTGATCTCATTACCTTCCAATAGTCATTACTATCACTTGAAATAGTCTCTGGTTTTAATTGCATGCATTTTTTTTCTAAATGAACCCAATTTGTAACTGTGGTTCCTACTTCATATTTAATATATCAAGATTTTCTTGCTCATGATTGTCTCTGAGTAATTTTTAATAACTCCATATTTTATAATAGATGTTATAATTTACTATATCAATCTATAAAAAATGAACTTAGATATTTACCTGTCATGTATAACATGATCTTGAATATAATCTTACCCTAATTTTTACCTTTACTTGGATTACTTGTTAATGACAGATTTCTAAAGTTAAAATAATGGATCAACTCACCTGATGTGCATGATACAATGGTACATTTCAAAACTATTAAGAAATGAGTATAATTGTGATGGATGTGTTAGTTCAGTGTAAACATTTCACATTGTATATCGAAGCGGTACTCTGAACCCCATAAATGCATCAATGTACAAAGTTATGATTTAATAAAATATAATTTTAAAAAAGGTGGAGATATTTTTAAACATGTTACTACATGTCTACCTATTATCAGAATGGCATTACTATAGTATTATATAAAAATTCCAATATTGCCTCATTCTAATATAAGTCTTTGATAAGTTAATTATTGAAAATCATACTTCACTTTAAAAGTAGCATTTCTTTTATCCAGATTGAACATTTGGTCATTGATTATTTGAACCATATTTCCAATTTTTAGTGACTTTCTAAGCATGTTCTTTCTTTTACTTGGATTCTTTAAGTTAGTGGTTTACTCTTTTTCATCAATTTCCCTTTTTTCATCAAATGCCATCAAGTAGCTACATGTTCCCTACTTTTTGTGCCTTATTCATGCTATTTCTCATACTTTCTATGTTTTTTTCTCCCAATATAAAAATTTTATATACATTTCAAGATCCATTATATATGCCATCTTTACATAAGTCATTCTAGGCCCTCCCATCAGATCCAGTTGATTTCTTCTTTGGACTTTCATATCATTTTATGTACTTATTTAGAGATATTTGCCATGTGATACCTGTTATCATAATTATATACTTTGTGATTTCTATACTAGAAACATCAATTTTGAAAGGCTTTTCTAATAGAAAGTTTATGGTCAAAATAAAATTAAATGAACTTCTTTACATCCCTTCCAGTTGGAGTTATGACAATATTCACATATTTGAATATTTTTAATCTCAAAATAAATATCCAGGGGTTCTTTTGTAGATTGCTTTTCATAAGTTATAGTGATATTCTAAGAAAGGTTATTAGACTTGTGCCTTAAAACAACTACTCTAGACCCTTAAGGGTGACAATATTAGAACTGTGAGCAATAATCCCATCCCCAAAGATTTTTTAATATCACAAAGGCTATGAAAAGGACATTTATTGCTTTTGTTATGTTATCTCTAAAGTCACTCAGACCTTATAAAAGAGATTCCATGAATTAAACTGTCTGGCTAAAAATTTATATAGCTTTCAGATATCTTCCTAAGCTCCCAAATAATGAACTAAGAAGAAAGTAAGTCATAAAAGAGTTTTATCTGATTCCTCTATAGACAGAATTCTAAGAAAACAGAAGAGTCAATCTCCAAATATTTTACAATTTCTTTTTGAGAAATATAATAAGGGATTATTAACTTAACTTTCATCCATTCAGGTACTTTTGCCTTAAATAATCAGGCAATGTGCTATGGGCTAGAGATACTGAGAGCAGTCAATCAGGTTTTCTTGTCTCAAGAGATTATAATCTATTGGCAGAGTCTGAAAATGGTGCTATGACCGAAATTGTGTGAAGAAAGGTCCCAGGGGAAGGGCATTAATTAGGCTGGATGGGAGCAGGGTAGAGATCAAGAAAGGCTTCCCTGCTAGAAAGATAACACTTAAACTCAATTTTATAGGCCAAGGAAGGATTAGTCAGCTGACAATATGACCTTATTCACCTAACTATAGCCCTTTGAAACATTAAGTCCTTCTTGATGGTTGATTTTAGCTGGCAGGCCATGCACTAGAGAGTGGAAAGTATTCAGCAAGGAATGCAGTAATATGTTTGCTTTAACCAAACATTGTGTTTGACCTTTAATCTTTTGAAAAGTCATTACCAAAATGATTGATTAAAGTTCCCTTGCTAGTATTTTTAATTCCTTTTGAATACCTTTTGTTCACTAATATAAATATTGTTAAGAGCTATTTTAAAATGTGAGGTTCCACACTAGATTTCTTCAAGTCCTTATGAAAATATTTATTTTGACTTTTCTTGTAATGGAGAGCTATGTGTATACTTTTATGAAACTTATTCCTAATCAGGTGAATTTTGGTAAATTTCTTTAGTTTTGCAAAGTCTGAGAATCAATATTTCATGGCTTATCATTAGTGTCGTTTTCTTATTTTCTTATTTTCTTCAAATGCTTCTATTCCTTAAAAAACACATATAATAGTTTTATATATTTTGAAAATGTGAGTGCCTACACTTGTTCTTTCTCACCGGTTAAAAATTTCAATAGCTTATACAGGGTGGCTATAAAGTTTGTGTGCAATTTAAAATAGACACCTATTACCAAGTGTTAATTAATTACATTAATGATCAAATGTCCTTTGACCACAATTTATAACTTTAACTCCACTTTGTGATCTGTCTATAATATTTTAGAGAGCTTAACTTTATTAGCTGTTTCCTCCACCCTGGATAATCTGTATGACATTTAAATAACTTGCTATGTAGCTATACATTCAATTTTATAAGAATCTACCAGACATTCTCACAGAGTAATTGTACAATTTTCACATTCAACCCAATAATCTATGAGGATTGCAGTTGCTTCTTTCAGTTTTTGTCAATATTTGATTTTTTCAATTTTTTATATTTTGTTATTCCAGTCCTTCCCACCCTATTTCCAAATAAGTCTATTATTAAGATAATGATTTGTGTAAGTATGGGTGATTCTTATTATTTTCTGTATCTTTTCAGTAATTTTAATTTTGACAAAATCATTTTTTGCAATAGGTTGAGCAGTTATTTTATACAGTTTAAAAATAAATTTAGCTAAAAATTGTTATGCAAATACTAGTCAATATTGTGCAAATGATTATAGCTCTTGTAGGCTGGGATAAAATTTCAGAGATTGCATTACATAAAGATGCAAAATATACTGTATCGCAAACCCGTTAAAGATAATAGGGTTGTTTTTGAGAATTGCATTGGAAGAAATAGTTCAATTGATGATGAAGAAACTCAGGAAAAAGATTTATGTAGGGTATTTGAATGACCTGTTTTTGTAAATTTTGATAGTAAGAGCAGATTTTCCAAGGCAATATTATTTACTATAAGATTTTAAACATTATTATGAACGAATTTAATTATTATAATTGATGCCATCTTTTTTTTATCTGTATCAGCTAAATTTTACTAATTTAACTTGCTCAAAACTCTTAAAGATACTTTCCTTGGTAAAATTTGGTTATGTATATCATTTTTAAATTCTATAGTTTACTTAAACACTTTAATAGTAACTTCAACAACTTAAAATGATTACATTTGCTGAATAGTTGAAAAATGAAAATTATTTTTAGCACATATGATTTGACATAGCATGATGACAAATTTTGATGTGGAAGTTGATCCTGGAAATACCTGGTTTTCCCATGACTGCATTCTGAATATAATGCTGGGACCCAGCTAAATCCTGTCCCTAGATTTGATCCTTTTACTATACATGCTTTCCTTAGAGATATTCTGGGCTTGGTTTCAGATCACTGCAAATAAAGTGAATAAAGCAATAAAATAAACTAAACAAAATTGGAGGGTTTTCAGTGCTTATTCTATAGTCTATTAGTCATGTAACAGCATTATGTCTAAAAATGAACATACTTCAGTGAAAAATTAATTTATTGCTAAGAAATGCTACTGATCATCTTGGCCTTGAGTGAGTCATCAGCATCTTCCCATAGAGGAACTTGCCTTGGTGTTGATGGATGCTGACTGATGAGGGTAGTGGTTCCTAAGGGCTGGGGTGGCTTTGGGAATTTCTTACAATAAGAGAACAATGAAGTTTGCTGCATCAGCTGACTCTTCTTTTCACCCACAATTTGCCTGTAGCATGAGATGCTGTTTGATAGCATTTTATCAATAGAATTTCTTTCAAAATTGAGTCATTTCCTCTAACCCCCTGCCACTGTTTTATCAACTATGTCATATTCTATTTTTTTTTTTGTTTTTATTTCAACAACTTTCACAGCCTCTTCACCAGCAGTAGATTCTATCTAAATAAAACACTATTTTTTTTTGCTCATACCAAAGAAGCAATTCCTTTTCTATTCAAGTTGAGACATGCTATTTTGGCAATTCGGTCCCATCTTCAGAGACCTTTTCTAAGTCTAGTTCTCTAGTTATTCTCACATCTGTAATTCCTTCCTCCACTGAAGATTGAACCCCGCAAAGTCATCCCTAAGAGTGGAATCAACTTCTTTCAAACTCGTGGGAATGTGGTTATGTAGTTCTCCTCCCATGAATCAAAATCATTTTTAATGACATCTAGACGGATGCATTGATTCCAGAAGCTTTCAATTTATTTTGCCTAAGTCCATCAGAGAAATAATATCTGTAGCAGCTATAGTCTTATGAAAAGTATTTCTTAAATAATAAGAATTGAAAGTTGAAATTACAATTTGATTAATGGACTGAAGAATGGATGGCATGAAAACAACATTTATCTCTTTGTACAGCTCTGTCAGGGTTCGTGGGTAACAAGTGCATTGTCAATGGACAGTAATATTTTGAAAGCAATTTTTCCTTTTCTTTTTTCTCTAGCACTAGTTCTCAACATTGACCTTAAAATACTCAGTAAGTTATACTGTACAGAGATGCGCTGTCATCCAGGCTTTTCTGTTCCTTTGATAAAGCACAGATAAAGTAGATTTAGCATAGTTCTTAAGGCCCTCAGGATTTTTGTAATGGTAAATGAAATACTCACTTCAATTTAATGTTGCCAGCTGCCTTTGAGTGTAACAAGAGTCAGATTGTGTTTTAAGCTTTGAGCTTTTCCTCTCTAGCTATGATGGTCTTAGATGGCAAATTCTTCCAATACAAGCTGTTTTGTGTATATTAAAAATCGTTTCTGCAGCTAGCTTCATTAATCACCTTAGCCTGACCTGCTGGATCTCTTGCTGCAGCGTCTATATCAGCACTTGCTGCTTCACTTTGCACTGTCACAAAATAATTTTATTATAAAGTAGTGCATACAATAGTTGAGACAGAGAGAAACCCTATCCTATTCCCATACCCTCGTAAAGGATAGGATTCAGAAAGCTGGAACTAATTTAAGTTGCATTAAAAATGCTCACCTTGAGTATACCTGTAAGACTTACAGACATGTAGTTGGAACTTTAGGAAATGGGGTTGAGTGACAGATGGTGGAGCCTTTTACTGTGGAGTAGGATAGATACGGGAAAAACTCTTATCTTTATTTACTCTCTCAAACTATCTCTTTTATTAAGTTCTTTCAGTGATAATCATTCCCAGAGCAAGGATAAATGACAATTCTAGCAGGCACATATTGTTATTTGTATAAAATAGACAAAATGCTATTTTTTGGGGGGGTATAAACATTAAAAACGTTTAAGGGATTTTCGGTCTCAATTTTCTAGCCATGTCATGGTTTTTATCTAGAGTCTATCCTGTCTATTAGAGGATGGGCTACTATATATAATCATCTGAAAAGTACTGTCCAAATGTATAAACATGCCTTTGTAATTTGTTTACATTTTTTGTAAATGCCTAAATACTATATTATAGTTATTGTTATAGAATAAACTTGAGTCTACTAAAATACAGCAAGTACAATATATCTGTTCATCCTAAGTAAATCAAGAAACTAAAAAATAAAGCATACAGTGTATCCTTTTTGTTTTGTTTTGTTTGTTTTTCAGTGGTTGGAGATGATGGATTTTATATAATACTAAAAGGCCTAGCTCGACCTAAAAAAAAGCCATACAGAAGTTGGAGTGAAGACAGTGATCTAAAAAGCCCTTCTACACCTCATAGTCGTCGTCACAGCTATATTTTGAATGAAGAACACTCAAGCTTTATCCTTACTACCTTGAACCTATATTCACGGGACTCAATGGTAAGAGATAAATATTTGCTTTTTCAATAAGGAAAAAGGTATCACACATAAAATTTTATCTCTTCCTGATATTTAGATCCAAATAGATTTAGATTCCTGAAATAGTCAAGATAATATATCTTTAAAATATAAATTATACTATTAATATTGAACTTGAAATTTGATTATACATTTTTGTAATCAGTATAACTGGCCCATCAGCAGGACTGGTACAGTGTATTTGATAACTAGGACAAGCTCAGTGTGGCCAAATCCCTAAAAGAACAAAGATGGTAGTTTGAGATGAGGGCGAGGGAATAAGTAATTTGAGGAGGGGGAGACAGAAAATAATAATTAAGCACTTTTAAAACAACTCAGGAATGTATGTTTTTCATGTTTATCCCAACTGCAATGTTAAGGTAATCAAAAGGTTGAGTTCATAAAAGTCAGGAATTCTTAATCAAATAAATCTTTTTCATATATGTAATATTTCAAGTCTATCAGCTGGTAAAAAGTAAAAAAAAAAATTTCTTTTTTCCTGGATACTGCCCAGAACAGTCGGGTCTGGTGTGACTAGAATTGTGGTCTCAAAGCCAGTTCTAGATTTAGGGTAGTCAAAATATCCAGTGTAGCAAAGGAACCAATTAAAGCCAAATTGTTTAGCATTATAGATTACAATCAAAAACACGTAAGACCAGTATCAAGTTCAAGATGAATGAGGATGAATAAAACCTAGAAATAATGACAGAGTTAAAAATGAGACAAACCTACAAAAATATTGTTTATCTCACATGAATGAATAATGTTTCTGGTCCTCTTTCTTGATGGCTATAGGAAAGAATGCATTTGTCGTGTTATTGGGTGCATACCAGAGACCTTATGCTATTTTAATCTGCTCTAGCAAATACCACATATTTGGCACAACAGCTATAACTAGCACTGTTTCTTGGTTGAATACATAGTAGTCAGATCTAATCTTTGAGGATTCATTTGGTTTTCTTTTTTTTTTTAAATATTTTATTTTCCTTTATTTTATTTTTATTTTTTTTATTGAATGTTAACTATGTACATTAATGCACTTCTGGGGTACAGTGTGGGGTTTTCACATGCATTCTGAAATACTTCCATCGAACTGGTCAACACAGCTTTCATGTCATTTTCTCAGTTATTGCTTTAAAACGTTCACATTCTACTCTTAGAAAGATTCACCTGTACCCCTATAAGACATTTGGTTTTCTTAAAGTCCAAACTTACCTATTAAATGAGGAGTTGATGGGAATCACTAGGTCCACCTCCCTTCCCATATTAGGTCTTTTGAGAGCAGCTCTAACCTCTGACATTGCACGAGACAATGATATCATTTTGATTTACTGTCCTGTCCAGGGTGGGGAGAAGGCTCAGAACAATTTCAGAGACTTTCTTTTGATCTTTACTATGATAGCTCTTACCCTACTGGCCAAGAAACCAGCTACCAAGTATTCCTCTAAATTATCTACTTAGGGAATGTGAATATCATCTTCACATGGGTCCATGGACCATGAACCTGGGGAGCCACTTTGAACCATACCTGACCCTATTTTTTAGACGTTTTGTATATTTCTCCACTGTAACGGATGGCCACAGTGACATTTTATGTACCAAGGGGTTAATGTCCCTATATCAGATTTACAGCTAAATTTCTTTACTTCTTCCCCATTGAGACTCTGACCTTAGTATCGATTACAAAAATACTCACTGGGGTTGAAATTGTTATAGCAGAACTTGAGAAAATATACAAATATATGTATGGTATTTGCATATATAAATATCAGGCAAAATCCTCAGCTCTTTCTGCCCTCTAATTGCAGAAGATGAGATTTGCTTTATATACTTCCAAGGAACACTTGGATTAGATAATTCATCTTAAACTAGTGATTGATCTTTTTCAGCTTTTTACAGTTTTCTTTTAGTGCATTTGTACCACACAGTAAGTCATCTATGGCATGATATTTATAATCACTCATCCCACAAAATCTCAGATATTGTACTTTCCAGTGCTTTCTCGACCACCAGCATCTGGTGCCTGTTGGACATGGTTAAACCTTTATCAGAAGTCCTGATACAGCATGTCAAGGCTGATCAGCGTTTCAGTGACAGATTCTTACTGCTAGCTGGCTGTCAGGCATTTCAGGTCTAAATCATGTTTTTTCTACTTTAATAGTATCTTTTGGGAAAAAAAAAAGGTAGGAATCAAGGCAGACAATTTTGACTGTCAGCAACTGAATAGGTTTTGATGTTTAGGTCTGCAGAAGGATACGTATCGGTTACTTACTAAAATTTATTTTAGATGGCTAAAAATTTATATTATCCTTGCCAACCCTGTCTTTTGTAGAAATTATGAGTTAGTTTTAGTTATAAAACATGTTGTTGCTCTTTTCCTAATTTTAGAAACTTGGCTTTTTGTGTATTTACTTAATGGGCCTCTTTCAAATAAAAACATCACTGCTTCCAAAGATTTGTACCTACAAGAGTTTTGTGGTGTTAGACAAATAGTAAGGGTTATGGTTGGTTTTTTTTTCTTCATATATTTAGCCTTTTGGTCATTATAGCTTTTTTAATTGTCTTGTAACAGAGAACCAAACTAATAAGAACAACCATTATAATAACATCTTCACTCTTTAATTTAACCCTGACACTTTTGTCATATGAATATAATGAACGTAAGTCGAAAAACATAGAGTTTAAGGATCCAATTAATTTTCATGAGATAGGTTACATCATTGTTAGAGTAATCGTTGTTATAGTTATAAACTTCAGCTGTTTACTCCCTATTATAGATGTAAATTGGACCAAAAAATTGGTGCAGTATATATGTACAGCAAAATTTGTTTTGCTTTTCTTGATAAGAAATTTATACCTTAAAGCTAAAAGCTTGTCTATTTGAGTTTTAAATAAGAAAAGAGAAAAAAAATTACACATTTATTTATAAGATCACCAACTTAATGCTTCTAGGTAGCTTTAAGATCTTAAACTCATTTTTTTTCTAATTAATCTTATAATTTTTCAAGTTACAATCATAAATAAATTCAAATTTCTTGGTATAATTATAGTATTATTGAGTAATATAACATATATTAATACATATGCAAACAGACATTAACATAATACAATCATAAACAAGTTCAAGTTTCTTAGAAATGTCTTGGTATAAGAATAATGTTATACAGTAATATAACATATATTAACACATTTACACACATATATTACCATATATTACCATATATACACACATAACACTTTCCTACATTTATACTTATTTATTCCATATTTAATATACATTTTTGTGCTATAATAGAACATTTTATTGAAACATGTTTTTGATATGGTACAATTTGACATCATAAGTTGAAGGTCCTCAGTAATTATTCAAAGAACTTTCTAGTTTGCTAATAGAAGTTTTCTTTGAAATTCAAATATTTGAAGCTATGTGGAAAATTCATTTGATAAAAACGTGCCTTCAAGGTGGCTCCTGTGGCTCAAAGGAGTAGGGTGCCATATACCGGAGGTGGCAGGTTCAAACCCAGCCCTGGCCAAAAAATTGCAAAAAAAAAAAAAAAAAAATATATATATATATATATATAATATATATATGCATATATGTGTGTGTGTGTGTGTGTGTGTGTGTGTGTGTGTGTATTCAACAAGCTGGACTCAGTGGAGGAAAAATTATAAAATTGCTTTATCATTTTTTCACACCAAAGTTTTCAAACAAGTAGCACAATATTATTCTTCCATGCTCCCTGGATGAAATCTCAATCAGATCCCAGGTATTAACAATTAGTCTTGTTTTATATGTCTTAAAAATTCTAGTCCTGTCTTTATATTAAATTCTTGAGCTGTCGTGCTCATCAGCTCGGTGTGTGCTTTGGTATGTCATTGAATCCTGTGGGGAGAGAGGTTTAGTCAGTTCATTCCCCCTTTTGTTTACTCTACATACTCTTCACAGCTCACTAGCTTCTTTTTGGGTGCTCATCTCAGCTGAGATCAAGGAGGGAGGGAGAGTGGGAATTAAAGGTAAAATATTAAGAAGAACTTTTGGGACTGGATGCCCAAATGTAGGCTCTTTTTCTTGGTCCATTGTTCCTCCTGCAATTGCCTGGAGTGTTGCCTCCTGTAAGGGGCCACTTAATACCACACCGTTGGTCCAGGGTTGGGACAGTGGAGACCATAAGTGCTTCTTCATTGAGGCCAACTAACCTTTCCAGAAGGTTCTCTAGAATTATGTCCTTTTCAGATCCTTAATGGTGGCTACTTTTTGTGGTCCACTCAAATTAAGAGGGGGAGGAGATTCTCAAATTACCTCCACTAAAACTCTGTCTTCTCATTTGAGCCCAGGGTTCAGTGGGAGTGAAGGAGGGAAAAACCTCAGGATACTGACAACCATCACAAAGACATTCTCTTTTAATCTCTGCTGCCTACTTCCTGATCTCAGTTTTCAAGAGGATCTTGAAGTTAAGGTTTAAGAAATTTATACTTACTTGAGATCATGGACTTTGTAGTATACTTACTATAGCATTTAAACACAATAATTAATATGTAGAAGACATTTGAATAAAACAATAAAAGTATCTAGCAGTATGTCTCTTACAACAAGAAGGAAGAATAATAATGTCATCAGTAATGTCGTTTAGAAGTGAGACCACAATGGCATGAAATACATAGTCAACTGTCCATTGATAAATGTTTTTTTCCACTGGAAAAAAAATTATTTTTTTTTCATTAGGAAGTTAGTTAGTAATTTCATCTGCAGATCCAGCATCAAACCCAGCTGATTATTTTAAATAGAGACATATTCCAACTCATTTTAAGTTTTGGGTCAAGAAAAATATTGGAATATCTTAGAAGAGTAAGGCAAATTTATATTTAATAAGGACAAGGAATATGTATTTGAGATATCTAGTTTTTCTCCTCCAGATTTCTGATAATGGGTGTTGTCTGACCTTCTGTGTATGCTATTTCTTAAGCTCAGTTCCCCTTGTTCTTATATTGCCTCTCCATATCCACCATTTTTCATAGATTTATTCCCTGTCTGGTCTTCCATTGATTCCCTCTACCTCTTATCTCATTGATTCACAGACTTTTATTTATTTATTTATTTATTTTATTAAATGATAACTATGTACATTAATGCACTTCTGGGGTACAGTGTGGGGTTTTCACATGCATTCTGAAACACTTCCATCAAACTGGTCAACACAGCCTTCATGTCATTTTCTCAGTTATTGCTTTAAAATGTTCACATTCTACTCTTAGAAAGATTCATCTGTACCCCTATAAGATAAAACTCAGA
>CAUYTI010129153.1:0-15367 GCA_963575145.1 Galago senegalensis
TAACTGAGAAAATGACATGAAGGCTGTGTTGACCAGTTTGATGGAAGTATTTCAGAATGCATGTGAAAACCCCCACAATGTACCCCAGAAGAGTATCAATGTACATAGTTAACATTCAATAAAAAAAAAAAAAAAGAAAAAGAAAGGTCCAATTGGATAAATTACTTTGAACAAAGTAAACCCAGGAAAACTAACCACTGAGTTATTTCTACCCTCTGACAATTTGTTTAGAATAGCTGAGGAGAAATGCGCTATGGTTTTGTATATTTCACTTTGGCAGAATGGTTCAGTCCCCACCGCTGGTCCTAATCAGCAAACATCAATCAGCTGGAACAAATCCCTTTATTTAAAGGATTTGTTCTATAAAATGTGGGTTCAGTCTAAGGGCTGCACTCAAGGATCCAGAAGTCCACAAGAGGCCCCAAGGCCAGAGGTTCCCCATCCCTGGTTTACACTGTCACATAAATAGAACTATGACATATATTTTACCAGTCCCTTCTCCCATCCCCCAACACATTTATATGGTTAACAGTAGAACTGAGATGCATCCATATTAATGCTTTTTGGGTTTTTTGAATAGAAGGAAAGAGAAACTTATTACTTTGCTGGCAAAGGAAGAAAATGGAACACAATGCTCTCAGAATACAAACCCTGCTTCTGAACAGAAGTACAGAGTTTTTAAAGGTTTTGACCCCACAGTCCCAACTTGGGCCAAGACAATCTCCTGGCCTCTGCCAATCTCATCTTCAGTTAAGAAGATCTTGTGACATCTGTCCAGACTATTCCCTCCAGCTATCTCCTATGGCACAAGAACAAGAGAAATTCCCTTCCTGAAGCTTCAGATACTAGAGAGGGTGTGGAGAAAAGGGAACACTTTTGCACTGTTAGGAGATTGCAAATTAATACAGCCAGCCTCTTTGGGCCGGGACAGTGGCTCAAGATTGTAATCCTAACACTCTGGGAGGCCAAGGTGGGTAGATTGCTTGAGCTCATGAGTTTGAGACCAGCCTGAGCAAGAGTGAGACATTGTCTCTACCAAATAGAAAAACTAGTTGGGTGTAGTGGTGGGAGCCTATAGTCCCAGCTCCTTGGGAGGCTAAAGCAAGACAATTGCTCAAGTCCAAAAGTTTGAGGTTGCTGTGAGCTGCGATGACATTATAGCACTCTACCCAGGATGACTGAATGAGACTGTCTACAAAAACAAATTACAGCCTCTTTGGAAAGAAGTATGGAGAATCCTCAAAGAACTCAAAATAGACCTTTCTTCCATTTGGTCCTGTAATCCTATTACTAAGCATCTACTCTGAAGAAAAAATCATTTTATCCTAAGAACATCTGCACTAGATTGTTTATCACAGCTCAATTTATAACCACCAAGACGTGGAAACAACCCAAGTGCCCATGAACCCATGAATGCATTAATAAACTGTGGTTTATGTACACCATGGAACCATAATATGTAAAATCTCCATCTTTTCATCAGCCATAAGAAAAGATGGAGATTTTACAGCTTTTGTATTAACCTGAATGGAGCTGAAACACATTTTTCTTAGTAAAGTATCACAAGAATGTATAAGCAAGTATCCAATGTACTCAATACTAATATAAAGCCAGTAGATGAACTAATTCATGCCCACACAAGAAGAAAACTCAATTTAATTCAAGTTGGAGGAGAAGAGGGGAGGAGGGAGAGGGATTGATGTGGCCCCAACTAATGGGCATAATGTAAAGGTATATGGCATACCTCCTGGGTGCGGGACATAGCTACAACAGACTTTACCTAACAAATGCAAACATAGCTGTGGGGAAGAAATCATCAGAACTCTAACAAAAGTACAGCTATGGCTCGGCGCCTGTGGCTCAAGTGGCTAAGGCGCCAGCCACATACACCTAAGGTGGCAAGTTCAAATCCAGCCTGGGCTCCCCCAAAACAACAATGATGGCTGCAACCAAAAAACAGCCAGGCGTTGTGGCAGGCACCTGTGGTCCCAGCTACTTGGGAGACTGAGGCAGGAGACTCGCTTGAGCCCAGGAGTTGGAGGTTGCTGTGAGCTATGATGCCACGGTACTCTACCCAGAGGGATAGCTTGAGGCTCTGTCTCAAAAAAAAAACAAAAAACGAAAGTACAGCTATTTGGGAGACAAGTAGAGAAAGAAAGCAGGCCCAAAACCAAATTGTATGATTACAGCAATGCCCTTCCCATACTCCTGTAAATCCTCATGACCCTGTCAAGAGTATAGCTATCCTGGGAGGACAGCTAGTGATAGAAAGCAGGTCAGAGACCAAATGGCAGGGTCACAGCAACTCCCTCCCCACCCTCCTGAAATGCTTTAGGGCCAGTGTTTCTGGGAAGCGTCAGGATCTCCTACCCTGGTCCTGGCTGACACTAGAGATAAGGCCTTCTTGCAAGATTAACACCTTCTGTGGAAGGCAGTAATTCTAAAATCAGTCTGGGACAGCAGCATTTTCACTCTGTAGAAACACGACTTCCCTCACCTCTCATGACCCCCTCCCACATTCTAACTACCCTAATAAAAGTCCCTTGAAACTGTGAGCTGAGCTGACTTCTGGTCAGACTCCATTCTGCTCCTTTAAAATACAGCCTATCCTTCATCCCTAGACTGGCCTCTTCTCCTTGCAGACTCTGGCAGGACCCTATCCCTAAAGCCATCCATTATAACCTAATTATTTGTATCCTCATATTAATCTGAATTTTTTTTTTTAAAAAGAGACATTCCCTGCCCCTCCTGACCACTGGCCTGAGGCAAGGATGAAGGTTTCAGTCCCCCAAAAGTTGGGGAGACAAAATATTTTGTATTTTTATTCTTTGCCATTCCCTCTGCAACATATTCCTATCAATTGTACCCTTCCTATGCATGGAAGGACAAGCGATGTAGTACTTGGTGCTAGGAAGGGTCTTTGATAAACTATTTCTTAGAGGCTGAACTTAAGCCTGCATGTAAAGAGCTACCCTAATCCAGAGGAGAGCAAGTAGCATTATATTATTCCACTTTAGGTAGGTTTCATGTAATTTTCATTCTAGTTGTAGGTCTTTGCTTACTTGTTGGGTTACCTCTGCTATTGGGGGTTCACTCAATGGGACTCATGGATGACCAGAGATCACTGCATAGCATACCCAAGTGCAGATGGCTTGCATGCCATTCTCTATCTGCTTGGCCTTATTTTTCTAGACTGATGATTCCCATCATCCTGTTGTCCTTCGAGGCTTATTGACGTACATGTACAGGAACTTGGCAAAGGCCTTGTCCCAGGTCAGCAGCTCCTGGTAGAAACCCATCATGTAACTTTAAATGCTCTCTCCATTAGGGTAAGACAAGCCTCTACCCACCCAGAAAAGATCAATACTAATATCAAGGCAAGCAATCCCTGAGGAAGACCCTAAAGGCAATCACAGCAACAACAAAAATCAACAAACAGGACCCGATCAAACACAAAAGCCTCCACACAGCCACAGGAACAATAAACAAGTGAACAGACAACCCAGAATGGGAGAAACCATCCACATGCCACACAGCTGACAAAGGGCTGAATTCATAAAGCACTCGTAAGAAAACAAATCAAACAACCCCAGGAAAAATGGGCAAAAGACATGACAGATGCTTTCCAAAAGAAGATACACCAATGGACAACAAACATAGAATGTGCTTCCAAATCAAAATTAGGCAACCATGACTTTTCCTCACATTCCATACGAACGGTATCACAATGCAATCCAGAAAAATGGTGCCAAAATTTGCAAACAATCAAACACAGTGTAGGGAATTCCCAACACAAGCAATCTAAAATGTTATGGCCTAATACCATTCTCTTTCCAAAGCTTTTTTCCCCAAGGGTCTTTAAGATGGAGCTTTCTAATATTGCAACAAAACTTACAAATAACAGACAAGACTGGGAACAAACACAACCCCAAATTGCTTCTCATACAGCGCCCCAAATGCCCTACAAGGCTGGAAGGTAAACCTTTCCCAAATGGTAGCAACAAAGCTTATGAAAAAACAGACAATGCAGATTGTTAACACACAAATGCCAGGGCCTATCAAACAAATGAGAATCTGAAGAGGACAAATGCCATGCCAAATGGCAGCTCAGGGGGTGTCCCAAATGCCCTACAGAGCTAGAAGGTGAACCCCTTCCCAAATGGTGGCCTAGTCACCTCCTTCCCTACGGAACTGCAAATCAGCTCTGAATTCAAACCAGGTTTCCTAGTTCCACTCAACCTCATGACTTCCATCCCCGAAAGATGCCTCAAAACAAACAAAATCAAAAGGAAGTTCTGAACCACACCCCACACACACAATGGATGGGAATCAGGGTCTCGGACTGCATGCCAGGGAACTCACCCAATAAAAGGCCTGGTATATAGACACTTTACAAATCCATTTTCCTCTCCTCAACTCACTTCAAGGTGCAGGAACTCTGTCTACTTTCGGGAGATGGAGATGGGAGTTCCCCAGAGCTAAAACAGGCTCTGGCAGCTACTGGGGCTGTTCTTTGCTCTCACACCTTGAAAAGAAGTTGCTTTTATCTGAAAAGACCCATGCCTTTCACCTGGGCAGCTTCCTGCCATTCCACCAGGATACCAGTGGGCCCACCCAGGATACCAAAATCTGTTACCTAAAGTTTAGCACTTGTCCCCCAAAGCCACGTCAGAAAAAGAGGGACAATCAGTTTGAAGAGATGGAAAAAGACTGTTGTCTGCCCTTTTTCTCCTTTGTTGGCAGAGGCAGACAAAGGGCTCAAAATACAAATTCCTCCCTTTTTTAAAGTTTTTTTGCGGTTTTTGGCTGAGGCTGTGTTTGAACCGGCCACCTCCGACATATGGGGCTGGCGCCCTACTCCTTTGAGCCACAGGCGTGCCCCTCCATTTTTATTTTTTTGAGACAGAATCTCACTCTGTTGCCCAGGCTACAATACCATGGCCTCATCATAGCTCACTGTAACCTCGAACTCCTGGTCCCAAGTGATCCTGCTGCTTCAGCCTTCTGAGTAGCTGGGACTACAGAGCCCAGCAGCACACCAGCTAATTTTTCTATTCCTTGTAGAGGGTCTCACTCTTGCTCAGGCTGGTCTGTAATTCCTAAGCTCAAATGATCCTCCCAGGATCATTTAAGAGCTAAGATTATAGGCATGAGCCATTGTACCCAGCCTTTATCCTCCATCCTTGATGTCCTCATCTTTTTTATTTTTTATTATTATTATTATTATTTTGAGACAGAGTCTCACTTTATCACCCTCAGCAGAATGCTGTGGTGTCATAGCTCACAGCAACCTTAAACTCTTGGACTCTAGTGATTCTCTTGCCCCAGTCTCCCAAGTAGCTGGGACTACAGGGGCCAGCCACAATGCCTGGCCAATTTTAGAGACCAGGTCTCACTCTGGCTCAGGCTGGTCTGGAACCAATAAGCTCAGGCAGTCTACCCGCCTTGGCCTCCCAGAGTGCTAGGACTACAGGTGTGACCAACTGCACCCGGCCCCTCATCTTATCAAGACACTATTAAACACCACCTACATGCCAGGCTTGCTTCATAAAATCCCAAAGGCTTATAAGCAAGGACTCTAATAGGAAAATAAATGCATCAAACCAACCAGAGAGCTATTTTGGGGTGACAGGAAGAGGCTACCCAGATGATTGGCTTTTCTGATGGAGTTAAAGTGTCTTGAGGCTCCTGTTTTCTTCATTACAATCCCTAATACTGATCCTTCAGTCCACTGAAGTTACAGGATTCCACAATAATGAGGAAAGTAGTATGAGAACAAGGCTTTATAGAAGTTTAAAGAGAAAACACAGCATGAATTCTTTGCCTTTAAGATTTTTACAGAAACTTCCCAGGGACTGAAATTGCTAGGGAAGCTTTCAGAACTCTTTTTTTTCTTTCTTTCTTTCTTTTTTTTTTAGAGATAAATTTTCACTTTATCACCCTCAGTAGAGTGCAGTGTTGTCACAGCTCACAGCAACCTCCAACTCCTGGGCTTAGGCGATTCTGTTGCCTCATCCTCCCAAGTAGCTGGGACTATAGGTGCCTGCCACAATGCCCGGCTATTTTTTGTTGCAGTTTGGGCAGGGTTGGGTTCAAACCTGCCACCCTTGGTATATGGGGCCGGTACCCTACCCAATGAGCCACTGGCGCTGTCCCAGAACTCTTGACCTTAAGTAAATGAGGCAATTTCCACCTCTCCCCCACCTTATTCTACACCTCGTCATTCTTTCCCAGTCCCCTAGAAGGGCTATTGCCCATACTTTGTATTCAAGGTCTTTTCTCATTTCTCATCAATGTTGACCAGTCATGCAGGATTTCAAAGAGGGTTTGCACTGAAATAGGGTACTCCAAAAGGTATGTGGAGTACATACAAAATGAATTGGTGGGGTGAATTCAACAAAACTGATCAGGGTAAATGAGATTGTATATTTCAGTACACTTATAGGTGGGACAGGCCCTGGAGACACTGGGCTTAATTAGATCATTCTTGCATGAATTTCTTCAAGTTACTGCCTTGTTGAAACTTTCTTGCTGACTCTAAGTTCTTGCATAGCCACTACTGTCTTCATGGTATCGGATAAGGTAAAACAAACATCAGTATGCAACTGCATCATTAGTAAAAGGGACCTTGAAAGAAAAGATAAGAAGTAAGTTTTAATTATGGACATGAACTCCAGTAGAACTTAATATCTGTACTACTTGGTATTTAATATTATATTCTCCTATAGGTTTGATTTATTTTCTCATAGATACATCTCCCTAACTCAAGTGAGGAATTAGACCTATCTTTTGCTTTTTTTCTCCCCCTGGTACTTAGTTGAAGTAAACATTTAATATTTGTTGAGGAATTAAAACAATATCTGATGATCAACTCTCAAAGGATATTCAATATCGCATGGTTGGTCTACTTTTATGTGTTTTACGCAAAAATTAACTCTCCCCTTTCTTCTCCATATTTTAGTTACCATAATCTTGAAACCACCCTCACAGTTAATGAGAATTACAAGATAGGGGGGCAGGCTCATGCCTGCAATCCTAGCATTCTGGAAGGCCTAGGCAGGTGGATTGCCTGAGCTCACAGTTCGAGACCAGCCTAAGTAAATGCAAAACCCTGTCTCTAAAGAAACAGCTAGGTGTTGTGGCAGGTGCCTATATTCCCAGCTTCTCCAGAGGCTGAGATAAGAGAATTGCTTGAGCCCAAGAGTTTGAGGTTGCTGTGAGCTATGATGTCATAGCACTCTACCAAGGGTGACAAAGTGAGGCTCTGTCTCAAAAAAAAAAAGAGAGAGAGAGAGAGAGAGAATTACAAGGTAGAGTTTAGGCAGAATTATAGCTGGCATTATCCAGGGTGCACTGATGCACATTGACCCAATTCCCTGTAGTTGTTAACTTATCCAGAGTCATGTACCCTGCCTGACCACCTGCTACCTGTCCCTCATTGTTCTTATTAGACTCAGTGCCAGAATCATAAGACCTTTTGGCTGAATAATTGCTTAAGATGTATTTCAGATCCTGAATTCCAGTGGAATGGCTGATATCAACTAGCCTGAAGACCTCCCCCCTAACTAAGGAATCAACTCAGCATAAGAATGTAGTTTCTTCATCTCCCTGTCCCATGACTTCAATACTCCTCAACCAATCATACACCCACACTTCAGCCAAGCACCTATCAAGATCCCTTAAAAACTCTATGTCTGGGTGGCTCCTGTGGCTCAGTGAGTAGGGCACCAGCCCCATATACTGAAGGTGGTGGGTTCAAACCCAGCCCTGACCAAACTGCAACAAAAAAATAGCCGGGCATTGTGGCAGGCACCTGTAGTCCCAGCTACTCTGGAGGCTGAGGCAGGAGAATTGCCTAAGCCCAAGAGCTAGAGGTTGCTATGAGCTGTGATGCCACAGCACTCTACCAAGGGTGACAAAGTGAGACTCTTTCTCTAAAAAAAAAAAAAAAAACTCTATGCCTAAACCTCTTGAGGAGGCATATTTGAGGTTTCCTTGTTTGTCTTCTCTACAATTATTAAACTCTTTCTCTGCTACACCCCTAGGATCTAGTATATTGAATCACTGCACATGGGGAAAATGAACCTATTATGGTTATATGTTGTCATTCTGCTCCTAGGGATGAAACCACTAGGGGACAGCACAAAAAGTAAACTCTAACACTCAGTTATTTTCAAATAAGTAACTGACGAGGCTCATAGAGGCAAGCCACTTCACATGCCAAGTGTAGCAAGGAAGTGCTTCCCCCAACAAAAGCTTCAAGGGTCTTTTATTGAACCAAGAAAAATCCATAAGTGCAAGATGTAGGGAACATACAAAGTGACTTATAGATCGAAACAAAGAAGTTTTACAACATCAGTGAATTGAGGAAATAATGGGAAGAAAGACAAAAGAGATTATCATAAGATTATAAAGTAAAAAAGAAACAGTTACAATACCTTGGGGGTAAACGTTAACTTCCCTATTCTATGCTCCTAATCTATATCTTGATGCTTAAGCAATTTCAACCTTTTAGCCTTTTTCAGCACATGACCCATAAATCTATATCTAAGCTGCTAAACACTTTTGACACCCTGACAGTGTCCCACAGGTACTGTGTTCAGTACAGGCCAGGGGTTGAAGAATCTGAGCTGTTGCCAGCAGATCCTCAGGAATGTCAGCCAACATTAAACTCTAACCCAGTTATAGTCTTTTATGGTAGGTACAATTTAAGGTGTGTACACAGCACTTCGTGATTCTCTCAGTACTACCTTCTACCTATATGAATAGGAAGCCATATTTATATCATGTGACTCTGCCCCCACAATTGCAGCTGATTAGACAAGGGATAACACATGAGAGGATGTTAGCCAATAAGATTCCTTCTCCTGGAATTTTTTTTCTTTTTTTCACTGTATGCTCTTGAATGTTTTAATTGCAAGAGATGCAATAGCCTAGCAGATGAGATTGAAGAGCCACAATCTCTAAGGCTCCTATACCACATGTGTGCTGTCTAGTACATACACACTAGCTACAGGTGGTTATTAAGTTATATAGATCGAAATCTCTTAAGGGTTAAGATCTAGAGCATGAGAGGATCTTAGGTATGCCACACCACAATTTTTTTTAAAGATCATTAATTAAATTATTTTTTAAAGAACTTCAAAGCACAATAAGTTGTTTCTTCTTCTTGTTGTTGTTGTTCTTCTTCTTTGCTCTTCTTTTGATCAACATAATTAAGCATGCTGTGGAAGTTTAACTTAAGGTTCCAGGGTGCTGTGAAATAGAAAAGGTTGAAAAAATAGGCTGGGCATGGTGGTTCATGGCTATAATCTTAACACTGTGGGAGGCCAAGGCAGGTGGATTGATTGAGCTCAGGAGTTTGAGAACAGCTTGAGCAAGAGCAAGACCCTGTCTCTACTAAATAGAAAAACTAGCTGGGTGTATTGGCACATGCCTGTAGTCCCGGTTACTTGAGAGGCTGAAGCAAGACTATTGCTCAAGCTCGAGAGTTTGAGGTTGCTATGAGCTATGACGCCATAGCACTCTACCCAGAGTGACAGAGACTCTAAAAAACACTGCTCTATCCTGTGAACAAACCAAATAACCAGAAAGGATTGGTGAAAATATCAACATTTTCATTTTTTTTTTCTTTTTCTCAAACAGATACTTTAGATCCCCTAAGGCTGACCTCTCCACTGGAGGCTACACTTCTTTACTTTGGCATGATGGATTCAAGGTTTCACATCTGATAATTTTAACAAGGTGTGAGTTGTTAGAGGCACTTCATAAGATCCCTTCCACTTCTCTGCTTCCAACTGGAGTATGGACCTGAATGATGCAAACTCATGCATAGTGTTTGGCATTCAACCCACTCATGTAACATATTGCTTTATTCCATTTTCTTTTACTCATGGTTATATTACCATACTTACCTTGGGATGCTAGGTAGGGTCTCTCAAACTATTTCTTAGAAGCTTAACTTAAACCTGCTTTTAAAGGGCTACACTTATCCAGAGAAGGGCAAGCAACAATATCTTTTTTTTTTAAGAGACAGAGTCTCACTTTGTCACCCTAGGTAGAGTGCTGTGATGTCACAGCTCACAGCAACCTCCAACTCCCGGGCTTAGGCAATTCTGCCGCCTCAGCCTCCCAAGTAGCTGGGACTACAGGTGCCCGCCACAACACTGGGTTATTTTTTGTTACAGTTTTGGCCAGGGCGAGGTTCAAACCCGCCACCCTCAGTACATGGGGCCGGCACCCTACCCACTGAGCCATAGGGGCTGCCCTAAGCAGCACTATCTTATTCCACTTTAGGTAAGTTCCATGTAGGGCTTTCTTTATTTGCTGGGTTACCTCCCATACAAAGGAGGGTCCATTATCTTTCTGTAAGAAGTCTATGAAGATCTCAGTGATCTATGGTATCATTGAGTTTATACCATTTCCAGTTCCCTTAAAAATGGTTCACCAAGGGTGGCACCTGTGGCTCAGTGAGTAGGGCACTGGCCCCATATATCAAGGGTGGCGGGTTTGAACCCAGCCCCAGCCAAACTGCAACAACAACAACAAAAATATAGCCAGGCATTGTGGCGGGCACCTATAGTCCCAGCTACTCAGGAGGCTGAGGCAAGAGAATCGCCTAAGCCCAAGACCTGAAGGTTGCTGTGAGCTGTGATGCCACCTCACTCTACCAAGGGTGACAAAGTGAGACTCTGTCTCTGAAAAAAAAAATGGTTCACCATGTTCCTACTAAGGCTTCACTCAAAGAAGCTCATGAGCGACCACAGGTATATACAGGTGAAGATGGTGGAAAGCAAGTTTTTCCCTACGGACACCACTATGGAGTAGCCAAACAAGGTGATTCCTCGAGGAGAAGCCGCTGAGCTGCCTACCCACAGCATCGATCATTAGCATGCCATTGTCCATCTGCCTGGCCTCTGGACCACTGCCAGTCATCCTTCCATCACACTCTGAGGCTTGTTCCTGCTCTGTGCTGAACTCAGAGAAGGCCTTCTCAGGCCAGCAGGTCCCAGTAGGAGCTATCCTAGTGTGAGTACCTTCGGAAGGGTTCTGGTAACCTCAGACGCTCTTTTCTTCTTTTGGGGTAGGACAAGTCTCTACCAGCCTGAAAAGGTATCTACTCACATAAGCCTAGGCATCTGAGTGAAACCATGAACCATCAAAAGGGCAGACACCTCCATGTCAGGCCTCCTATGTATCGACTCCAAGCACATAAACAGTTACAGACTCTTCTCAAATAAGGTTCCACATCAAATCCATCAAGGCATCATGCCTTGTGGGTATGCAGGCAGGTACTTCATAAGCAGCTGAACCAAGGCTTTGGGTAACAAATGAGTCTATGAGAATTCTGTCTCCATTTTGTTGTACCATCCCATGTATCTAAATGTAGGTCTGCTGAGGCCTGAACTGTAAAGTGAACTGCTCTGCAATGACAGTCTCCTGCATGCTTCATCAGGCCCCAGTATTCATCCAGCAGGAGCTTAGCAACGCCCTTGGAGGCGAATTTCTGTCACTTTTGGACCCGCCCTATTATTCTTGCTGCTTACCTAGATCTGCCCCCTGGGCCCACTGCAGAGAGTTCTCAGTTGCCGCCTGCAGACTGCTACCTGGCTTGGGAGTGCCATGCATAGCTGGTGCTGGGGGCTGGGCCACGGCAGGAAGGTGGGGTCCCCCTTTCCTCTGGACTGCTTCTGCACATGTGGCTTGGCAGCAATCAAATCCCCACTGTCAGTTTGCATCTGGGGCTTCAGTGGGGAAGCATGGAGCCCTGTACCACTTCAATTTGGATACCACCGTCAATTTGCACCCGGGGCTTCTATGAGGATATTTGGGTTCGAGCTACTATTGAGGCAGGGGGCCCCTAAGCCCCCTCCTTTCTTATCTAATTTGTGGACTTGAAAGAACCATTTGCTTTGCTGAGAGTTTCTTGTTACCCGTGGCCCTTTGCAATTTTGGGCAAAGTTCTTTCTAATGCCCTTTTTATTTTTTTCCAAAAAAGCACACTAATTGTACCCTACCCTAGGGCAGCCTTCCTTTAAACTATGCCAAAGGATCCTTAGCTGGCATAGTTAGTAGAATGTGTAGTTTTTAGTTTACTTTAAAGGCTATATTAACTAGCTGTCAAGGATTCATGTTAATTGCCTTGCTCTGGCTTTGGGTGCCCTGTGACCAAATTGAACTCCCTATTGGATAAAGAGAGACCATTCCCAACCCTAAGTCTAACCTAATGACTGTGGGATTAAAGAATTAGATCAGCAGCACCCTCACCAGCCCTTCCCATGGTGCCAAGATGATAGTGGCAGCAGGTTTACTTTGCTGTGAACCACTTGTCAGGTGGTGGGCCACATGTGCTGGTCCTCCCCCCATCTGGGTCTGCTCTCAGGCTGGGGCCGCTTCCGGCCTCTCACCCCAGCTGGCTGTGGAGTTCAGGTGGGAGGACAACATTACCAAAAACCATAAACAGTGATTTTATCTCAAACAATACCATAAACGATAAGTTTATGTCAAGGAGAGAGCTTGAAACTCAACATTATAAAACTATAGTGGAAGGCCAACCACTGGAGCTCTAAAGTTTCTTTGATATAGGCAGCCCTTTGATAAAAACTTGTGCAGAAGAATTGGCCATCCTAGAAAACCTGGAATGCCTTTGATCCAAATACTTGCAAGTAGAAGTGCCATAAACCAGCTGAGGTGCCTGAAGGGGGTCATTCTCCTTGTCTTTCCTTATTTTCAAAGGATTTGTTTCCCATTCTCTTTCTTTAAAGGAAACAACTGGGCTGTGGTCTAGGGTTTAGTGTACTGGATCAGAGCCTGCTGATTGTGGATGGGATACTACAGTATTTTACTACTATGTCTCTCCTTTATCTAAAAATGAGGCAATTCTGTTTCCCCTTTTGCAAAAGCACGGAAAGGCCAAATTGAAACTAATTTGGGGAGGAAGAGGGGACACAGAAGACCTTTTAGAATGCACACACAAATCAAAATTAGGATTCAAACAACAAATCCCTTGGAAAAGAACCAACAGCTCAGAACAAACCAAAGATCATGAACCACCCTGTTTCCTCACACTTCATACAAGTGGTAAGAGCCACCACTTTTCCTCACACTCCAGACAAATGTTATCACAAAACACAAACTCACCAGACAAGTGGTACTAAAATTTGTAAACAATCAAAACACAAATAATATAAGGAATTCTCAGCACAATCTAAAATGTTAGTCTATCAATCAAATGGTAATTTTCATTTAACAGCCACTTCTCACATTCCAGCACATACATTGAATTTCTCTTTACACATAGGTTCATAGCAATGGTTATACAAAGGCTGACAATTAAGTTTGCAAACTCATCCTAGAAAAAGTGTTACGTACCTCATTGCGGATATCACTATGGTCACCTTCAAAGTACTCCCCTTGGGAACCTATGCACTGATGGCAGTGCCTAGTCCACCCTTCAAAGCAATTTTGAAAGTCTTTTTCTGGAAATGGCCATCAGAGCTGTCATTGCACTACCTGTGATGTCCTGAATGTCATCAAAATGTTTTCCTCTCAATATTTCCTTTATCTTTGGGTAAAGAAAAAACTCATTGGAGGCCAGATCTGGTGAGTAGGGAGAGTGCTCCAACATAGTTATTTTAAACAAAAACCATACATTTGCTAAAACTCCCTCATAGACCGTTGAGGGAGCGGCACATTGTCATGATGCAAGAGCCATGAGTTGTTGGTGGAAAGTTCAGGTCATTTTCATCTACCTTTTCACTCAGCCTTTTCAGCACTTCTAAAGAGTAAACTTGGTTAACTGTCCATCTGGTACAAATGCATAATGTATCATCCCTCTAATATCAAAAAGGGTTAGCGACATTGTTTTGACTCTTGATCTGGACTGATTGAACTTTTTGGTTGTGCAGAATTGCCTGACTTCCATTGTGCACTTTTATGTTTTATTTCAGGGTCATATTGGTATATCCTAGTTTCATTACCAGTGATAATGTGGCTCAAAATATCATCTTGCCTCTCCGAAAGATCTTGGCAAACTTTGACTCTCTTTTTCTTTTGTTCATCAGTGAACTCCTTTAGGACCATTTTGCATACACCTTTCTCATGCCAAGATTTTCAGTTAAGATTTTCCTGTTTCTCTATGGATGTTTACTTGCTCTGCTATGCTTCTTACAGTCAGCTTATGATTTTGAGGCACAATTTAAGGAATTTTTGCCATGTTTTCCACAGTTCTATTCATTACTGGCCACCGTGACCTCTCGTCGTCAGTGATTCTTTCTCTCCCCTTGGAAAAAATGTTCAATCCATTTGTACACTTCTGTTCTCTTCTTGTGTATCCCTATAAACTTGGACTAACATGTCCATGATTTCACTTCCACTCTTGCCAAATTTAATAAGAAATGTAATGTTCTTGCTATAATTCAAGTTCTGACATTCTTGTAGTGGGACACAAAAACACTCAGCAAGACGCTGCCACACGTAGACACAAACACAGCTGTGAGACACTGACATACTAAGGTTATGAAATCTTACTGAGCTGTTTGTAAATGCTACCAATATAAGCACATGGTGGAAAGTTTGCCAACTTGTCAGACTTTATAAGTTCCCAAGTTTTTCCCAAGAGACTTTGAGATGGAGCTCCTAATGTTTAAATGAGACTCACATGTAACAAACAGACTACACAGGTGATCGTCAACTCAAAAATCTCTGGGACTGTCAAAAAACATGGGAATCTAAAGAGGATGAACACTACCCCCAAGTGGCACCTCAGACAGGGACTCAAAGGCCCTACTTCAGGACTGGAGAGTTCACAAATGGGAATCCAAAGATGATAAATGTACCCTAAACAGCAATAGGAATCCAAAAGAGGTTAAAAGCCACCCTATATATCTGGAAGGTTTGAAATCATGTCCAAATAGGTGGCCTAATGCCCCTATTCCATGGGCCTTAAATAGATAGCCTAATCCCCTGATTCCCTGGGAAACCCTCTCCCAATTGTGGCCTACTCTCTTTGTTCCCTGGGAACTACAAATGAGCTCCAAATTCAATCCATGTTTCCTAGTTCCACTCAACCTCATGACTTCAACTCCCAAAACGCACCTCAAACCAACCCAAAGCTACAGGAAAATCTGAAAAACTCTTCGTGTGGGTGGAATCAGAATCTCAGCATGCATGGCAGAAATTTACCCAACAAAAGGCCAGGTGTCTGGAACTTTCCAAATCCATTTCCCTTTTTTTTTTTTTTGAGACAGAGCCTCAAGCTGTCCCCCTGGGTAGAGTGCCATGGCTTCACTGCTCACAGCAACCTCCAACTCCTGGGCTCAAGTGAGTCTCCTGCCTCAGCCTCCCAAGTAGCTGGGACCACAGGTGC
>CAUYTI010129154.1:0-29702 GCA_963575145.1 Galago senegalensis
CTCCTGCCTCAGCCTCCCAAGTAGCTGGGACCACAGGCACCCGCCACAACACCTGGCCATTTTTTGGTTGCAGCCATCATTGTTGTTTGGCGGGCCCGGGCTGGGGATTCGAACCCGCCACCTTAGGTGTATGTGGCTGGCGCCTTAGCCGCTTGAGCCACAGGTGCCGAGCCCATTCATTCTTTATGAGGTTTTTGTTTCTAGTCCTTATCTTAAACATTGTTATTGTTATTAAATTTTAAGCCTTTTCGATTTTGTGAAGGCAAAAAGTGGAAACCTAATAAACACATGTATATGTAAAAAAATTAAATTAAAATGTCCCTTAAAATAAATTACATGAGATAAACAACACTATTTTTAAAAATAATATAGGCTTTATGTTAGATTTTGCCCTACTGTAGGTTAATGTAAGTGTTCTGAGCTTATGTTAGGTAAGCTAGGCTAAACTATGATGTTCCATACTAAATGTGTCTTTGACTAACAATATTTTCATCTTATAAGGGTTTATTGTGGTATAACCCCATTGTAAGTTGAGGAGCATTTGTATCTGAAATAAAAATATACTCTGTGGGGTTAAAAGTAGATGAGACATTGAAGAAGGATAGACCAGTGGATGAGAAGAAATAGCAATAAAAACTATGTAAAATAAAGTACAGACAAAAAAAAATGAAAAACCTAGTCCTAGTGGCCTCAAGACAATATTAAGCAGCATATCATATATATAATAGGAATCTCTGAAGGGACAGAGAGAGACGAGAGATCAGAAGAATTATCTGAAAAAATAAACAGCTAAAATCTTTCCAAATCTAATGAAACTCTAAACTTACACATTCAAGAAGTTAAAAAAAAAAAAAACACTCCACCAGAGAAAGGGTAAAAGAACGACAGGTTAGGAAAATCACAATCAGATATTCAAAACCAGGTGATAACCAAAAATATTAAGAGCAGTCAGAGAAGATACTCTAGGTACAGAGAAACACATTTAAGAATGACAACAAATTTTCTTCTAGAAACTATGCAAGCCAGAAAACTATGGAGAAAATGATGAAAGAAAGAAAAACAACTGTTAACCCAGAATTGTTTGCTAAAAGAAAATATGTTTCCGAAGTAAACAGTGAGGAATGAATTTAAAAGGGGTTCGAAAAAATTTGTGGGGATGGAAAAGCTTATCATTTTGATTTTGGTAATAAGTATGTTATTACTAAATATATATAATTATCAAATATATATACATATAGATAACTTATATGCATATTTATACAGAAATTGTACATTAAATAGTGCTAATTAGTATAGGTCAACTATACATCAATAATGCTCTATTGTTAATAAAAAGGAGAAATTAAGAGTTTATAAAGTAAAAGCTGACAAATTCATTATCCACAGAACTACACAACAAGAAATGTTATAGGAAATTCTCCGGAAAGAAATGAATGTGATAGAAAACCAAAATTTGGAGCTCAGCAAAGGAATGAAGAGCCCCAGAAGAACGTGGGAAGTGTGACTGCCTAAAGCAAAAAATATACAGATGCACTGTGGTGTACAGAACATCAGTAAATGTAAAGCGTATGATAACAACAGCACAAAGGACAACATAGGAGAGATGGATGTTTGCCGCTATAGGGTTCTTACGTTATATGTGAAATAGTAATATCTAAAAATGCAAATATGTTAAAGGATGGAAGGATACCAAGTCAATTCTTTTTTTTTTTTTTTTTTTTTTTGAGACAGAGCCTCAAGCTGTCCCCCTGGGTAGAGTGCCGTGGCATTACAGCTCACAGCAACCTCCAACTCCTGGGCTCAAGCGGGTCTCTTGCCTCCACCTCCCAAGTAGCTGGGACCACAGGCGCCCACCACAACGCCCGGCTATTTTTTGGTTGCAGCCATCATTGTTGTTTGGCCGGTCCAGGCTGGGGACTCGAACCCGCCACCTTAGGTGTATGTGGCTGGCGCCTTAGCCGGTTGAGCTATAGGTGCCGAGCCATATACCAAGTCAATTCTAATGAAAGATAAACTGGACTAGCCTTATCAATTTTAGAACAAGGAATTTACTAAAGATAAAGAAGGACATTCCATAAAGATAAATAGATCAACTCACCAATATATCTAAACCCCTAAATGCAGAGGCACCTGATAATAGTGCATCAAATTAAGAAAAACCTAACCTGATAGAATTGAAAGGAGAGAAAGACAAGTTTACTACTATAGTCAGATTTCTTAATATCTCCCTCTCAGCGAGTAATTGAAAATTAGTGAAGATATAGAAGTCTTAAATTACACTATCAACAACTTGACTGAGTTGACATTTATAGAATAGTTTACTTTTTTGTTTGTTTGTTTTCGAGACAGAGTCTCACTCTGTCACCCTGCGTAGAGTGCTGTGGTGTCATCATAGCTCACAGCAGCCCCAAACTCTTGAGCTCAAGTGATCCTCTTGCCTCAGCCTACCCAGTTGCTGGGACTTCAGGTGCCTGCCACAACACTTGGCTAGTTTTTCTATTTTTAGCAGAGATGGGGTTCTTACTCTTTCTCAGGGTAATCTTGAACTCTTGAGTTCAGAAGGTCCACCCACCTCAGCCTCCCAGACTGCTAGGATTACAGGTGTGAGACACTGCACCTGGCCTAGTTTATTTTTTAGTATGGTGAAATATACACACTTTTTAAGCCCATATGGATCAAGAAGGTAGAGCATCTTTTGGCCATAACACAAATCTCAATAGACAGAAAGAGTTTAAAATCATATACAGTGTGTTTTCTGGCTACAATAGAGTTAAATTTGAAATAAAAAACTGAAAAATATGGAAAATTACCAAACATCTTGAAATTAATAAGACACCTCCAGGTAGCCCATTTGTTAAAGGTAAAACTCATAAGAGAAATGAGAAGATATTATGAATTGAATGAACATGAAAACACAATCTATCAAATTTCTTAAGATGCTTCTAAACTAGTACTTTAAGAGAATTTTATAGCATTCGATGCTCTGAGAAATGAAGAGAGGCCTCGAATCAATGACCTCAGTTTCCTTTATATGAAATTATAAACAGAGCAAAATTAACTCCAAAATGAGCAGAAGGAAGGAAATTATAAAGAGCAGAAGGCAATGAAATAAAATCAAATGAGAGAAAATGAATACAACCAAAAGATGATTCTTTAAAAAGATCCATGAGAGTGATAAAACTTTACCAATCCTAATCAGAAAGAAAGCCACAAATGACCAGAATCGGAAATGAGAGCAGGAACGACATTGCAGATCTTACAAAATTCCTCGAAAGACACAAACCACCAAAGTTTTCAAGACCAAATAGATCAGCTGAGTAGCCTTTTATCTATTAAGGAATTTGAATTTGTTCTTAAAAACCTTCCTACAAAGAATATTCCAGGTTTGTACGGCTTCACATTTAAGGAAGAAATAATCTCTAACCCTACACAACTCTTTCAGAAAAGAAAAAAAGAGGAAATCCTTCCCCACTCATTTTTGTAGGGGCAACAAAACTAGAGAAGGATATTATAAGAAAGAAACTACATACTAACATATTTTATATTTAATAAATTGAATGCAGCAGGATATGCATCATAACCAAGTGGAATTTATCTCAGGAATGCAAGATTCTTTGTTTGAAAATTAGTCAATGTAATTTGCTATATAAAAAGAATAGCAACAGCAAAAGAAAAAAAGGAAAAGAACCAGAGATGATCATTCCAATAGGTGGACTAAACTTATAAAAAAAACTCTCAGTAGAAAGAAGTTTCCTCAACTTGAAAGAGAGCAATTTCAGAAAACCTTAAATAGCTTTATACTTCAGAGTGAAAGAGTGAATACCGGTTCTCCTCCAATTAAACTGGAATGTCAGCCCTTTCCATTTTTACTGAACATTGTACTGGAGGCCTAGCCAGTGCAACAAGGTAAAAAGAAAGAAATATATACAGGTTAGAAAGGAAAAAATAAAATTGTTTCCCAGTTGTAGATAACATGATTGTCTATGTTGAAAATTCTAAGGAATGTACAATAAAATCCACTAGAACTAATCCAGAACTTAGCAAGTTTACAAGATATAAAGTTGATAGGTAAAAATCAAGTTTATTTCTGTATAATATAGTGGTAATGTAAAATCGGAAAATAATTTAAAAATACCGTCTATCATAGAAACATTTACAGGGATAAATTTAACAACAAATATACAAGACTTTTACGCTAAAAACTACCAAATATTTATTGCTAAGATAAATGAAGAAACACACCCTGCTTAGAGAATGGAAAATTCAATATTGTTAAGATTTTAATTTCCCCAAATTTGAGATATAGATTAAATTTGATCCTAATGAAAATCTTGGTAGTTTCTTTTGTAGAAATTGGAAGGCTGGGAAGGGAGGGGGAATGGGTGGAGGGAGGAGGATTCGAGGGTTCACTTCTGTGGTTCATCTTACAAGGGTACAAGTGAATCTTTCTATGAGTAGAATATGAACGTTTTAACACAATAACTAAGAAAATTACGTGAAGGCTATGTTAACCAGTTTGATGGAAGTGTTTCGGATTGTTTGTGAAAACGCCACACTGTACCCCAGAAGTGCATTAATGTACACAGTTACCATTCAATAAAAACAAACAAAAAACAAAAACAAAAAAACCAAAAACAACAAAAAAAAGAAATTGGAAGGCTGACTTTTTAATTTAAATGGAAATATAAGGGACCAATATTAGTCAGAACAAGTGTGGAAAAAAAAAAGAAAGCTTGAGGTCTTATCCTACTTGATTTCAAGACTTACTGTGAGGCTGAGTGTGGTGGCTAATGTCTGAAATCCCAGCACTTTGGGAGGCTGAGGCAGGAGGATCACTTGAGGCCAGGAGTTTGAGACCAGCCTAAGCAACAAAGTGAGATCCCATCTCTACTACTACTACTACTACTAATAATAATGATAATAAACTGCGTTAATGAAGATAATGTTACATTGCCATATGCCTAAACATAATGTAACGAAATAGAGGGCTGAGAAGGAGACTAACAGGAATGTTGCCCAGACAGTTTAATGGGAAAAACACTGGAAAAATTGGAAATTTATATGAAAAAAATTAAACTCAAAACCTTGCTTCAAACCATACACAAAAATTAAATTAAAATGCTTTATGAACCTAAATGTAAGAGCAAAAAGCATGAATACTTTTGGTTATGTGGGAGAAAATATTTGGCCCTGTGAATTAGGAAAAGTCTTCTTAGGCAAAAATCATAATAACCCTGAAAGAAAAAAACACAAGAGAAAAAAATTCGATACATTGGACCTCATTAAAATTTAAAAATTTTGAGAGGTGCCTGTGGCTCAAAGGAGTAGGGCGCTGGCCCCATATACTGGAGGTGGTGGGTTCAAACCCAGCCCCAGCCAAAAACTGCAAAAAAAAATTTTTTTTAAATTTTGAAAAGATACTATGATGAAAATTAAAGCCACAAACTACATAGACATATTTGCCAAACATATGACTGATCAATAACTGGTCCAGGATATATGTATATAAATAACTTTTACAATAATGAGACAAACAGTCCAATTAGTAAATGAGCAAAAGATTGGAATGGACACTTTACTAAAAAAGATTTATGAGTGGCAAATAAGCATGTGAAACAACAATTACTATCACCAGTCATTAGAGAAATGCATTGAACTCAGAGCAAGGCACCACTGCATTACTCGCTGGAACAGCACAAATTAAAAAGACCATGTCCATGTTAGGGACCATGGGGAGTACCCAGACACTCAGGTATTTCTGGCAGAGTACCACAAAATAATACACCCACTTTGGAAAACATATTGGTTGTTTCTTATAGTGTTAAACATACACTTACCAGATAGTTCAACCTGGATATTTAACCAAGACAAGTGAAAGTTCATGTCCAAAGGCCTGTAAAAATATTCATAGCAACTTCATGCATAACAGTCAAAAACTAGAAACAAACCAAATTATGAAAAGATAAAACTTCACGGTATATCCATGTGCTGAACTACTCCTCAATAAGAAGGAATAAATTGCTGGTATAGGTTTATAATGCTACGGGTAAATCTCAGAGCATTTTGTTTAATGGAAGAGGCCAGTCACAGGTGGGGTGCAGAGGGGCCAAGGCAGGTGGATCTCAAAAATAATAATAAAATAAAATAAATACATAATAAAATAAGCCAGACACAAAACGGCATGTACTAAATGATTCTATACAAATGAAATTCTATAAAAGGCAAAACTATAGCTGTTAATTTTTCAAGAACTTTAGGCTCTGATTATTAAATACAGCCAATATTAAAAATGTAAATTATATAAACAAATTATATTAAAACAAAGTTAAATACTCAAAAATTATAACTGCCTAATTATCTTACTACACTTCATTAATATACCTGTACATTCTTGAGATCACTTAAATCTATTGTGTCTGTATGGTGGACATTCTGTGTTATGGTGCTTTAGTGCAACTCTTACCAACTCTGCATTCAGTGATGTCATGGTGGTCAGGTGAAACCGACCATGATGAAACTGGCATAGTAAAGGGGCGTTTTGTTTGTTTGTTTTTCAGGGAGCTGTTGTTAAGCCTTTGCCAGCAGGTCACTGAAGATAGGCAGAAAAGATCCTATCTCAGAATGTGTAGGACAGATGAAGAGACCTCTCTGGAGGAACCTGAATTTGAACCGACCTTTAGGGAACAGACGGGACTTAGACTGGCACAGAAGGAAGAATAAAACCTGCCAGGCAAGGGAAACAAAAGCAAAAAGCAGGGGGTGGTCTGGCTGGGGCGAAGGCAGTGTGCAGTCTTAATGAGCAATAATGAACAGACTCTGGGTCCAGACAGAGGTGCTTGGAGTGACAGGTGTAACAGGTATCTGCTGTCTTTCTCTTCCCTTATGTTCTCCCCCACCTTCCTCTCATAAATAGGCTTCTGCCTCCAGCCATCATCCTGCACATTCTGCCCACCACAGAGCATCCCCCACCCATCCATAGGGATAGATCCAAGGACAACACGCCGTCCAGGATGATCCAAGCAGAGTCCTTCCAAGCAGATACGGTGTGCCAAGGGCTACACCGCCCCCACTCCAGTCACTAAGCCTGAAGAACAACAGGACTGACAGACAGAACTGACTCAAGCCATGGCAGGAGGAGAAAATGTTAAAATAAGGAGCACATAAGAGAAACGGAGGGAAGAGGAGGAAAAGGGAGAGAAGTTTTCGATCTTACAGCTACAGTTGCTCCAGATCAGCTTTCCCTGTCTTTCCCGAGGTCGAATGTGTGAGCCAACAAATTCTGCCTTTTTTGCTTAACCTGGATAAAGATTTTACCGTCCTTTGCAAGCAAAGATGTGTAAATAGTACATCATGCTTAGGATTTGAACATACAGAGTATAATTTATCCTTGAACACTAGAATTGTGTGTAAAAGAGCACAGGGAAGGGACTCAGGCCTTTTACAGCCAGAAGTTCTGCTGATGGGAAGGGTTTAGTTCCAATCTTCTATCTTAAGGGACACTCTAGCAGATGAGGTGACCCCTGGGCTTTGGAACAGAATAGAACTTTAAGGTCATCTAGGCCAGTAATTTGTTATGATTTTCAAACTGGAGCTCTTGGCTTCCACTGAACTGCCCAGGAAATGTTAAGGGGACCACAGGGAAGTTCTAGGCTGCCCTGGGGCCCCAGTGACAATGGCATGGCCACTGAAAGCATCTTGGACACAGATAGCACCCCAGGTTGTTTATACTAGTCTGGAACTTCATGCACACAGCAGGGAAACTGTGTTCTTATGAAATCAAACCCCAGAGTCTGCCAAGGAGTGGACCAAGAAGAATGCTGGGAGAAAGGAGGAAGCTACTTTTCAAAGAGTCTTTGAAACCATCCCCCGGAGTTTCACCGCCCACTTGAGATTCTCACCCCAGGGTATATCGGTTTCCTTTTAAAACTCAGGCTCAGGGGTGGACAAAACCGATTCCCTTGGTTCTTCATAGCGCAGCTGAGACAACCTGACATTTGCAAAAAGAATTTAACTAAACACTAAAGGAGAGCAAAAATGAAATTATAACAGGCAGTAGAAACAGCAACTTTACAGAGTAGTGGTTTCTGATCCTAAGGTAACCACGGTGGTCTCAGGATGGTGTGATAATTTGGATTATTGTTCAGTAAATATTCATTCTTTATTCCTTCCCACTGTGGGTGGAGTATATATCCCTGTCCCAGTGATGCCCAGCCTCCCATGTAAATGTTAATGACACGGACAGAGGCTGTGTGGCCTGGCTTTGCATGCAGTGTTATGCTGTGAGAAGAATAAGCCTTTGGTAGCACTTCTCCTCAAGCCTAGAACAGCAGTTCTCAACCTGTGGGTTGTGACCCCTTTAGGGGTCGAATGACCCTTTCCCAAGAGTCGCCTAAGACCATCCTGCATATCAGATATTTACATTACGATTCATAACGGTAGCAAAATTACAGTTATGAAGTAGTGACGAAAATAATTTTATGGTTGGGGGTCACCACAACATGAGGAACTGTATTAAAGGATCGCGGCATTAAGAAGGTTGAGAACCACTGGCGTAGAATGACATGTGGACCAGAGCTAACCCACCCTGAAGCCAGGAGCCCCAGCTAATCAACTCCCTGGTGGCCCGTCCTAGACCAGTTGAATCACAGGAAACCTGCAGACCACGAGGGGATCAGAAAGCTGATTGTGGCGGCCCCAGGGGCTGGGCTGACTTGATCCTCAGCATCCTGATGGCAGTGCTTGACCACAAGAGACAGGGCCATGTCACAGGCCCTATCTGTGATCCTTTCCTCAGAGGAAGCCCTGCTACCCAGATGCTGTATCAGGATACCCTGACCTTGTTCCCTCTGGCTAGAGAAATGGCACCTGTCTCCCTTCCTCTGCTGAAGGGCAGTTTACTGCTCCGGAAAAAGCCCTGCCTCACCACCACCTCACAGTGGAAGACAGCCCTGTATAAACAGCACGGCAGGCCAGGCCAGCACGAACTGTGCCGGAGCAGACAGGGACGCCGCGTGAGAGGAGGGCTGGCCGCCTGTGGCCACCACGATCCCCCAGCAGCCCTTCCTTCCCTTCTTTGAGACTGTGCAAAGCTTATTCTCCAGCTCTCAGTGCAGGTGATGCTGTCACAGTGGCCTTTTCTGATGAGTTCGGGTCCCCTGTAGCCAGTCCCCACACTGCTTCTTCACGACACATAGAGGCATGATGTCACAGCTCCTCACAGGGAGAGGCAGGGATGTCCATTTGCTCTGCAGTCTGTGAGCCTCATGAAGACGGGCCAAGCTCCAGGGGGTTGTGCTCAGCCCTGTCTGCCCAGCGCCCAGTACCGTGCCTGGTGCGTGGAGCTCTTAGTAAACACCTGTTGAATAGACTGGGCACACGTCTCTCTCTCCAAGTGACGGAGCTGCCCCTTGCCTGCACCATCACTTGCTTGCCTGGGGTTTCTTTCCTTTCTCTACCGCAGCTCATGAGCTCAGGCAGTTCTGGCCACAAATGCAAGGCCCCTGACAGCTTCCACACATCTTAAAGACAGAAGCAAAAAGATCACGGAACAGTTCTTACCGTCTGCATCTTGGATGGAGGGTGCACCGTCCTCACTTAACCAAGGGGGTAACTGGGGGCTACCCCAGGGTAATTGTTCCTCCCACCCCAAGTTTACTCAGCCAGCCATTGGCAAGTGTTAGAGCTGTTGACAGAAAATTGGTTCCGCCCCCCTTCGTTACCACTGTGGGCATAAATTGTTTTCCTCCTCCAACGATGACTTTGGCACCAGATACCACAGGTCTGAAACCCCCATTCCTTGTGCAGCAGGCCTGGCTTTAGAGGCCTGCGCGGGAATGAGGACGGATTGGGAGCCGGCCACTGCCAGGTGTTTGGTAGCAGCTGCCACTTCCCTGCTTTTGTTTTTTCTCCCGTCACTGGTTTTAACCCTCATCTAGAAGGCCACTTTGCCTGGGACAGGGAGATAATTTAGTCTCAGGTCTGTTTGGCAGCTTCCTGATTACCAGCTGAGCCTGATTACACAGTCTGTGTGCCTGTCCCAGGACGGACTCGCTGCTGCTGCTGCCACCACAGGAGGGAGGTGGCTCCAACTGCAGACTGGCGTGTGGAGTCTCAGGTCCCACACCTCCCCGCGGGGGCCCAGACCCCCTTCAATGAAGGAGGCAGCCTCTCCCAGGTCCAGCCTACAGTTCATAGCTACTTGTATTCACTTGCTCTCTCCAGCAGGGGTCTGAGGACATGGCCAGGGATCCAGACTGCCCCTGTCTTAGGCCATCTTCGGATTTTCTGGGGTTTCTTTCCTGTCTCTACCACAGCTCATGAATTCAGGCAGTTCTGGCCACAAATGCAAGGTCTCTGACAGCTCCCCCCATCATAAGACAGAATGAAAAAGATCACAAAGCAGTTCTTACCGTCTGCACCTTGGCTGTGAGGGCATATACCCTCCTCACTTAACCAAGGGGGAACTTTCCATAGCTAGAACAACTTCCATTCATGAAATTAACAAGTTTACCCAAAACACGTGGCAAATACGTATGAAGGACTTCTGTGCCTGGAACTTGAGGTGAGGGTGAGTAAGACACAATCCTGAACCCAGGAGCTGTCAGAACAGAGATACAGACAGATGTGCAGTGAACGCAGAGACAGATGTGTAGGGGTTCCAGGAGTGGGAACCCAGGAGAAGAGCCCGGTGTTTCCAGAGAAGGAGCAGAGGGGGAGTGATTCTGCAAGGCTTCACAGAAGAAGTGCCACCTTGGCTGCTAAGGAGATTAACTGGGGTTTGTTATTATGGGTAACTGAATACATACAGGGGCGTGGAAATCTGAGCCGTGTGAGGTGGGGGCAACAGCAGGAGTGGTCCTGCCCACGGGGGATGAGAGAAGGCACGTGACTGGATACGCCTGGAAGTGTGCTGCGAGGGCCCAGGAACGAGGAGGGTTGGAAGATGAGGCTGGGAAGTCGGGCTGAGACCAGAAGGGAAAGGATATTGCATGACAAGGATGCCATATGACAAGCTACGAGGCAGGCAGACTTACCAGCATCCTTTCCAAACATCAGCACTTGTTTGAACTTGAAGCAGGTGATAGAGCATCTGCAGGAGAAATATTGCTTTCCTGTGGCAGATTAAATATTTTTCCTGGAAGATAAAAAACACATATCACAAAGAAACCAGGGAAGATTACTTCTGAAAGATTATATCCATAAAGTGGAGATTGGGCCTAGATGGTGAATAATTGTCAAAAAGAGAAGCTGGGGCTGACGTCCTTTGAGTTTGCAGTGTGCCAGACATCGCATAAGTTCTTGCCATATAGTGACCCCATTTGTCACTTAGAGCAGCCATAGAAGGCAGACCTTATTGTTACCCGCCCCCCCCAAGTTTGGTAGTGGAAGTGATGGGAATTGGTGAGTAATGCAATCTGAAGCCAATCAGAATGATTCAGGGACTGGGCAGGAACCTTTGGGCTCTTTGAGAGTCAACCAGAATCCTAAACTAAAGAATGTGTAGGATTTCCTATTTCCCACAGGCAGCGGGGAGCCACAGAGGATTCTGAGCAGGGAGGAGAGCTAATCAGTTGGTGACGACTTCTCTTCCTAGAATAAATAAGGAAGACAGAAGAAATACTTGGAAAGTTGGCACAGTGAGGTGGAGCAGTGGGTGGCGGGGAAACTTCAGGCCTGGGGAGGCCAGGCCGCCCGGGAGGGCTCTCCTGAAGGACGGCTGTGCCAGCTGGGCATCTAAACCTCCCACTGCCTGGAGTGACAGCCTCTGAGGACTGGGGGCTGCCCATGCTTATCAAAGAATAGCCTTCCATGGTCCCCGTGGGGATCCTGGTTACACACTGGTGTTTTCCTTCAGTTTCCCATAAGCCTTCAGGCACCCTCAGCAGGAGCACCTGCAGTTGTGAAGTCGGGGATTTCTAACTTAAATTCCGTTTGTCCTCCTAGAACTAAATTCAGGAATATAAGGATACGCTCAAAAATGTTAGGTAGCCAAGACCTTTATCTCGCCAGTCCAGACACCTAAGATGGTGTGTGTGCTCCCCAGCATGCAGAGGTGACCGCCGCTAGGGTGCCTTCAGTATTCCAGCAGCGTGGGGTGGCATTTACCTTGCACTGGAATCCCTACTTCGCAGCTTTCCAGCCTTATCTTTGTTCTTTCCTGACCATTTTCCAAACCAACCTCAGGTTTTGCCCCAGCTCTTCCTGGGGTCTGCAAATCCCCTATAATGAGTAGCCATCTGCGGGTTTGTCTTTGCAGTGTCTCCCCTCCCCCTTTGGACTGGTAATGAAAATATTAAACAGGACTAAACCAGCCCTGACCCTGCTGTACCCTGCCGGACAGCCCTCCTGGGGCTGGCTGCCTTTCATCACTGGCCTTTCTTTCTGGCAGTTGTTTGCCCAATTTATAGCCATCTCCCCCTGTCCTCAACCTTATCAGTCTGAAGGTACAAGTAAAATCACTGAGACGTCTCCCAAGCTTTTCTAGTTAAAGCCCACATCCTTTTCCATAGGGCAGGAAACAATCTGGGTAAAAATCGAGTAACTCCACTTGGAATACCAGCATGTTTTGATGCATTCTGGGAGGTTGACTAACTATTTTCAACTGGTTCTTTGGAATCCTGTGGTCATGAGTTAACAATCGCTGGTGAAAAGCAAAAAAAAAAAAAAAAAAAAAAATTACACAGTTTCTATTTTTGATCATAAACTCAGGCTGGGGGGCCTTTTGTGCCTCCATTTCTTGAGATGTGAATAAAATGAACTCCAATAAACTCCAAGAAATTTTTGACAAAACTACCAAGGATTATTTATCCTTTAGAAACGCTTTGTCCTTTGACACAAATAATCCCTCTCCCAGCTTCCCACCCCTGTTTGGAGATCTCACCAAGAGAGAGCTGCCAGGCAGATCCATTTCATTTCGGTTCTGCTTACTCCACACTTCTAGAAGTCCTGGAAGAAGACCAGGAGCGTATACCCCCTGGGACTGCATTCTGAACGTATGGCTGCGCTATGAAATATGAATGGGTCTGCTCCTGCACAGAGCTTTCTTTTTCCCTTGCCCTCCTGAGACTCGGGGCTCATGGCATCGAAAGCTCAGGTGTACCTAGCCATGAGAAGACATCTTTTCAAGCTCTTCATCTTTGCCTCAGTACCCTCATCACACTAATGAGGATGGACAGAGATTTAAAAGCAAATGTGATCTAACAAATAGGGCAGACCACTTTCTAATCCACAGCCAGAACAAAGGAGCGCTTCCCAGAATTAGCTCACCAGGAGGGAAGCAGTCTCACATCTGATTCTGTAAAACTTTTCCTAATTTTCAACTAGGTCTTTGGAATCCTCTACTCATGACTTAACAATGGCCAGTAAAAGCAAAAAAATACTCAGTTTCTCTTTTTGATCATAAACTCAGGCTGGGGGGCCTGAGATTTTACTCAGGCTGGCTGCTGCCTGTGGGAAATTAGGAAATCCTTTCCCCTTATCTCAACAGATACAAAAATCTTATACTTTGGGGACAATAGAGAAAGCCTTCAATATTCGGTCTATTTTTAAAAGAAATTGTGACCTTTTTCATGGTCAGGAATGCTTTAACGAACAAACTGGAAACTTTAATTTTGTACAGCACAATTAAACAAAAGAGCATACCATAATAAGAACCCAACCACTGTTCATTTATTTTAACTCTATAATAAATGTAAAAAGGACTCTATATTTCATAGAACACCTTTATCTTTCTCACAAATACATTATTTGCCCTCAAGATAGCGCTATATCTGATGAAGGAATTTCTGAAACTAATATACTCTAAAGATAATGTATACAACAGATCTACTGACTCTGCAAACATATTTGTTTATGCTACATATTGTATAGGCGCGCACTTTTGTAAATGTCTTTCTAAAAGCGTATACAAATGTAATTTCGCTGCTTAGCCGTCTCACTGAGATGGGGACGTGGGTCTCCAGCCTGGCTTTCTTTGTATCTCGGTATGTCAGGTCTCAATGGCAATGGAGTGGGAGCTGTCCCGTTTCTGAGTCCCTGAAGCCCAGGTTGTATTTGTGTACGGGGAGAGTTAATGAGAACAGAATGACTTTCTTCCCCCAGCTTCCCCAATCCCATCTGTTCAAACAAAAGGCTGAAAGGGAAAGAGAACTGAGACCCTGCTGGTCAAGGGGGAAGGAATAATAACACGTATCCTTGGGCAACATTTCAGCACATGCAGCCCTTTTATACCGTGCTTAGGCTTTTATGCAGACAAAAGGAAGTCAGGCCAGGGAAGTTTCCATTTTTTTTTTTAACAAATGAAAAAAAAAAAAGAAAAATACATTAGGCCCAAAGGCTAGTTTTTTTTTTTCAACCACTACATTTGTCAGTCTAGATTGAAAAATGGAAAATATGAAAGGGAAGGGAAAAAACGCAGTTTGTTTGCAGTGAAATCTGCCTGCCTGTGTAGGCAGTCTTAGAAGACCAATTTCACTTACTAGCGTGAAGTTCAAAGTGCAAGGAATTAGCATTTTAACAAAAGGAAGAAAAGAAGACGCTTCCCTCACCTCTTAAGGAAAGTCTGTGAAAATACTGTAATTTCCAGTGGCGAATGAGAAGACCAGTTGCCTTCTGTCCCTCAGGTCAGTGGCTTGCCCATAGAAGCGTGGCAAGCAGCTCGGGAAGGTCAGAGCAACTCTCCCCGGAGCGGTTCATTGAGGTTGACTGGCTCCTGGAGACGGCTGCTCTCCTGTCCCAATGGGACATCCTCCAGGGATTATTTCTCAAGACTCGCAGATGTTCAGATATACGGTGCTGCTCGTCAAGGCGGGAGAAGAAAAGACTTCCCGGATACTTACTCCACCAAATTTAAGCTGGAACTATTGGACACTCCAGTAGGAAAGTGAATTTGCCATCAAACTATTAGTTTTCTTTTATTTGTATTACAAACCTCCTATTGCAAGTGGCCGCATTGTTTATCACAAACAGCTTATCATTTTTTGAAAGTGTATAAAATGAATTATTCCCTTTCCTCTTGAGTTCACTTTGATGCTGTCGCTTCTGTGAAAAGATAGATAAGAAGGGGATAAAGAAATTCACAAACTGAGATTGCCAAGGAGATAAGATGGTTTGGTTAGGTCACTACATACAGTAGAAACTCTGTCAGTTGACTACCCAAGGGACTGTAACAAACTGGTCAACATACAGAGGTGGCCAACATAAGGAACTAGCCCTACGGTACTGATACATACATGTGGTGCGTGTCTGATCTATGAAAATTAAGTCAATTTAAGGAGGTGGTTAGTGTAGGGAGGTGGTCAACTATGGAGGTTCTACTGCATTTGAAAAATGGAGTCGACATTTTCAGACTATTTCCCAAAGGATGAAAAAAAGAGAAAGGACGGGGAAAATCAACACCCAGAGACAGGAGGGTTTACAGTGATGGAAGAGTTTATTCCACATAGCAGGAAGAGAGGAGGAATTTCACAGATCTACCGCCTGGAGAATTGGGGAGACAGAGTTTTTAAAGACAGTTTAGTGGACAGGAGATAAGGCCATCAGGGTCTGCTAATTGGCTGGTTTAGGGGCACAACCATCTGTCTTTGGTATGGGTTGCTGTCTGGGTGGGTCAGTCACGGGAATGCAGGACCTGGAAGATATCTCAAAAACTACTCCTGGGTTACACGCAGGCAATGTTCTATAGGGAGAAAGTTAAGAATCTTTATAACTGACCACTGTGCATGGCTCCAAGGTCAATAAGCAAACTGAAGGAACAGTGATTTTTATCAAGCAAATGAGGGTGCAGTGGCTGACTCCTGTCATAATTTTTAGCTCAGCCTGCTCCTTCACAGAGTTTTGGGGCCTTTACTCTAGTTCTCACCTTGCACCCCTTCATCAGTTTGTAAGAACAGTTTCAGTATCTCCTGAGAATTGTGAAAGTCCAAGGAAATTTCATAAAGAAAGGCTGGATAGAGTAGCCAGGACATGCCAAGACACGGAGTCTGGCTTGTTTTCTTAGAGGGTCAGTCAGCTACCCAAGAAAAGCAAACCAGACCTAAAATCTATGGGGGCAAGTCTCGGAAAAGGGGAGAAACTTCTGGAGGGAAGAGATGGCCTTTGAAGGACAAGTAAACTGTAGAAAGCATGAGTTTAGCAAATCTTGATCGTCTGGGTAGAAGACTTTCTCATAAAAAAGAGAGAGAGAGAGACCTTCTCATAAAAAAGTCTGCGTAGAATATTTTCTCATAAATGTTTACTTCCATTGTGGTGTGAACATTCAGTTACGCATGTAAACAGGAGGGAAGGCAGCTCTAATGTGGCGATGGAGCAAAATCGCATTCTCTGGCTTCTACCTACATCATACTATTCGGTTTTTACAAAGCATTTTCTTTCTTCATTATTTATTTTTGCTTGGGCTAATTTTAAAATCAGTTTTTATTACCCTGGTACCCTGGTTGAGGTTGGGCCTGAATGAGAAACACACCTCTGATAATCCACGGAGAGTGTAATCTACCACCTTAGTAACTGGCAAGCTGCATGCATTTGCCTACTCCGTTTTCCGTCTTTATTTCCAAAGGAAAATAGGAAAATAAATATACCTACTTTACAGATGAGATGAATTCTTCAAAGAACTCCGCTACAAAAAAATTTTTGTGGTTAATAAAATGAGATTTTGCCATCAATACCCATCTCCAGACTGAAGTTATGAGTCATGTAACACATCTTGCTCTTGGGGATAACCATACTTACAAAATAATCTGACTCTAAAGAATATATGTGTAAAAAATGTCCATTTAAAGAAAAGGGTATCAAGCATAATTATTTAATGATCATCATTAGATAACCTTTATTATACAGACAGTTCCTGGGTCCCCTTGTCTTAAAAACAAGATGGATTTCATGGGTTTGTTCTTACGTGGAATTTGTAGGTATGTTGGAACGGGTACATTTACTATTACCTGTAGTAGCCTCCAATTGTAAGTGCAAGTCATATGCCAGTTGGATGTTTGTAACTTGGAGACTGCCTGTACTTCTACAGTCACAAAAGGCAAATATGCCACAGTCAGGGTAGACCAAATGGGTATGACAAGGACTCCGCCTCCCCAAAAGCACGTATAGACCTGTAGGGAGAATGAGGTGGAATCAGTCTGGTTGGTTTAGGTCTTACGTGACCTTCACCTCCTGTCTCCCGTTGTTGCTGTAAAAGTGTATATCCTGAGTAGTTTAAGGCAATTGATTTAGGAGATTAACTTTTGAATTAGAATGTTGTTTTGGGTCACGAGTTATGCTGATTATTATTTATTATGGGTCATGGGTTATGCCAACTATTATTGTTTCAGATAAAGATTAACATGATTTTTACTTTGAACTTTTATGTTTAAAACTGTGGGTTTGGAAATGGAAGAACAGAACAGTCTTAGAGAGGCTGAATGGCTGGCCTACTGATAAGTACAGTTAGGCGGACCTGTTCCTGTCTCTGCATATTAGCTGACAGTGACAGGTGGCCGGACCCTCCGCACCCAGTAACATACCTTCTCTTCCAGCCCTCCCATTTCAGGGAACTTTAAAGACTATTTGTCCTGTTGTTTTCAGCCATCATGTGATATAAAGTTACGATTCGAGTAAATGGGATCCCTTCTCTCTGCCATCGTTCACAAGGTGCATAAACATTTGAAAGAGCTGCTGCTTTCTGCACATTTGACTTAAATTCAGATTTATCAATTTATTCTGTACCCATTTATTGAAAAAAGGCTGAAACTAATTCGAAAAGGCTGGTGCCCAGGTATATACGAGAGAGCAGAGGATATGACCCACCAGGTTTGGGGCTTGGATCTTTATCCAGCTAGTGATGAGGAGGCCCTGGAATTGGAGAACTGAGAGGGGGTGAACAGATGACCTCTGCGGAAACTGTACCTCTGAGGTAGTGCAGGTCTGGTTCTAGACCACTCTGATAAAATGAATACCAAAATAAAGCAAGTCACGTGAAGTTTTGTATTTCCCAATACAGATAAAAGTTATGTCTATGCTATAGGCTATTAAGTGTGCAATAACATTATGTCTACTAAACAATGTACATACCTTAACTCAAAAATGCCATATTGCTACACATAGCTAACGATCATCCGAGCTTTCTGTGAGTGGTATACTGTTTGCAGGTGGAGGGTCTTGCCTCAATGTCGATGGCTGCTGACTAATCAGGGTGGTGGTTGCTGAAGACTGAGGTGGCTGTGGCAGTTGTTTAGAACAGAAGACAGTGAAGCTTGCCACATTAACTGTTTCTTTCATGAAAGATTTCTCCGTCGCATATATCGCTGTTTGATAGAATTTTACCAATAGAACTTCTTTCAAAATTGGAGTCAATCCGCTCCAACCCTCCTGCTGCTTTATCAACTAAGTTTATGAAATATTCTAAATCCTTTGTTGTCATGTCAACAATACTCATAGCATCTTCACCAGGCATAGTTCTATCTTAAGAAACCTCCTTCCTCACTCATCCATAAGAAGCACCTACTCATCCATTCAAGTTTTTACCTGAGATTGCAGCGGTTTAGTCTCATCTCCAGCTCCACTTTTAATCCTAGTCCTTTTGCTATTCCCACCACATCCACCGTTACTTCCATCTCTGATGGTGAACTCCTCCTCATCGTCCTTGAGGGGTGGAGTCAACATCTTCCAAACTCCTGCTAATGTTGACATTTGGACCTCCTCCCAGGTATCGGTCTTGTTCTCAGTGACGCCTAGAATAGTGAATCCTGTCCAGAGGGTGTCAATTTGCTCTGCCCAAATCCATGAGGAGAATCACTACCTATGGTAGGTATCACCTGACAAGAGTATTTCTCAAATACTAAGACTTGAGAGCTGAAATTACTCCTTGATCTATGGGCTGCAGAATAGATGTTGTATTAGCAGGGATGAAAACAAACATTAATCTCCTTGTATATCTCCCTCGGAGCTCTTGGGTGCATCGTCAACAACCAGTAATATTTTAAAAGGAGCCTTTATTGTAGGTAACAACAGTGGGCTTAAAATACTCAGTAAATGATGCCATAAACGGATGTAGTGTCACCCAAACTTCATTCTTCTGTTGACAGAGCACAAGCAAAGCAGATTTAGATTTAGCAAAATGTTTAAGGGCTCTAGGATTTTCAGAATAGTAAATGAGTATCAGCTTCAACTTTAAAAGTCACTATCTGCATTAACTCCTAACAGGAGAGTGAGACTGCCCTTTGACGCTCTGAAGCTGGGCACTGACTTTTCCTCTGTAGCTATGAAAGACCTAGGTGGCATCGTCTTCCAACAGAAGGCTATTGTACCCCACTGAAATTCTGCTGTTCAGTGCAGCCATCTTATCAACTAGACCTTCTGGGTAACTTACTGCAGCACTTGCACTATTTTTTTTTTTTTGAGACAGAGTCTTACCGTGTCACCCTTGGTAGAGTGCTGTAGCGTCACAGCTCAAGGCAACCTCAAACTCTTGGGCTTAAGCGATTCTCTTGCCTCAGCCTTCCAGGTAGATGGGACTACAGGTGCCCACCACAATGCCCAGCTATTTTTTTTGTTGTAGTTGTTGTTGTTTGGCAGGCCCAGGCCAGGTTCGAATCTGCCAGCCCTGGTGCATGTGGCGCCCTAGCTGCTGAGCTACAGGCAACGAGCCAGCACTTGCACTTTTATACTAAGGACACAGCTTCATTCCTTAAACCTCCTGAACTGGGTGGCGCCTGTGGCTCAGTGGGTAGGGTGCTGGCCCAGCCCCCACCAAATTGCAACAAAAAGTAGCTGGGCATTGTGGCAGGCACCTGAGGTCCCAGCTACTAGGGAGTCTGAGGCAAGAGAATCATCAAAGCCCAAGAGCTGGAGGTTGCTGTGAGCTGTGATGCAACAGCACCCTACTGAAGGTGACAAAGTGAGACTCTGTTTCTAAAAAAAAAAACTCCTGAACCAACCCCTGGATTAGGCTTTGGTTTAAGAAGATATTATGGCTGGTTTGATGTTCTATCCACACCATTAAAACTTTCTCCATATCAGCAATTAAACTGTTTTGCTTTCTTGTCACTCATGGGTTCATTGGAGTAGCACTTTTAATTCCGTCTAAGAACTTTTCCTTTGCATTCACACCTGGCTAACTCTTTGGTGCCACAGGCTGAGCTTTTGGCTTTCACCAGGCCTTCCTCACTGAGCTAAATCAAGTCCAACTTTTGATTTAAAGTGAGAGACTCGAGACTCTTCCTTTCACTTGAACACTTGGAGACCATTGTAGGGTGATTAACTGGCCTAATTTCCACACTGTCATGTCTTAGGTACTAGGAAGGTCCACGATGAGGGAGAGAGACAGGGAGCAGCCGGTCAGTGGTTCGGTCAGAACAAACACAACATTTATGGTTTTCATTTGCTGTCTTCAGTGGACACGATTAGTGATGACCCCAACAATTACAATAGCAACATCAAAGATCTTTGATTGCAGGTCACCAAAATAGCTATAATAATGATAATAAAGTTTGGAACATTGCAAGAATTACTGAAACGGAAGACAGAGACATGAGATGAGTACACGCTGTTGAAAAAATGGCTCCCCGATAGATGTGTCTTGCTCAGGGTTGCCACAAGCCTTCAATTTGTAAAAAATACACTATCTTCAAAGTACAATCTGGCCAGGCACAAGAAAACAAAGTCTGGCTGTGCTAGTGAGTACAGTTGCCTCTCCAACAGCATGAGTTTGAGCTGCTGCACAGTTTCAGTTTTAGATGGATCTCCTCCCACCTCTGCCACCCGGTGACAGCAAAACCAAGCCCTCCCCCTCCTCATGGTCCGCCTACTCACCATGGAGACGGTGAGGACAGAGACTTCTGTGATGATTCACTTCCACTTAATGAATAGTAAGTGTCCTTTCTTTTCCTTGTGATTTCATTAAGAACACTTCCTTTTTTCTAGCTTACTTTATTATAAGAATACAGCATATATGTCCTATACAATATATATCCTATACAAAATATGTGTCAGTCGACTGTTACCAGTAAATCTTCTGGTCAACAATAGGCTATTAGTGGTTATATGTTTGGGAAGTCAAAAGTTATGCTCAGATTTTCAATTGTCCTGGGGTAGGGAGAGGTCAGTGCCCTTAACCCCCATGTTGTTCAGGGGTCAACTATACTTTCTTTACCTGATTTGACCAAATTCTTCCCCACATAATGGATTAGTGGCACTGAGATTCCTGCAAAGACATAGCAGACTGCAGCAAAGAGCAGAATGACAGGGCCAGTGTCCTACACTTGGCATGAGCTCCCGGTCAGCCATGAGAAGAGCTAAAAGCAAAATCAATGCAATTGACTCTGACAAAAAGTTAGCCAAAAAAATTAAAATTATCAAAACTCTTTGGAATGTGTATTTGTATCATTAAGCACAGGGTCTGATCTCTGTGGTGTATAAATCTTCCTAAGGTGGAGTATCCTTCTGGGCATGTCTGCCATGAAAATCCAGTGGTAAAAATAATCCAGGTTTAGAGCCACAACTTTGAATTACTACATTATAAAATATTAAATTAAGTTTGTTTTCTTAAAATAGGATATAGCCAGCTTCATTGCTCTCATGAAAAATATCACTATAAATTATAATATTAAAAGAGCACAAAAGGCTTTTGTACCATTGATAAATTAAAATAATAATATTGTCCATTTAATAAATTAAGATAGAAATATTGTCCATTTGATCTTTCTCATTTTTGTTCAGTTACTATGCTGCTGAAAAAGTCATCCAAAAACTTAGTGGCTTGGAATAATGATAATATTAATTTTATTCACTATAGTGGAACCTCTGTAAGTTAACTACCCAAGGGACTGTACATTACAGTCAACATATGGAGGTGGTCAACATAAGGAACCAGGCCTATTGTACTGATACATATCTATACTTTCTTATACAACTTTTTTTTTAAGAATCTTACTTTGTCACCCTTGGTAGAGTGCCCGTGGCATCACAGCTCATAGCAACCTCAAACTCTTGCGCTTAAGCAATTCTCTTGCCTCAGCCTCCCAAGTAGCTGGGACTACAGGCACCTGCCACAACCCCCAGCTATTTTTTTTTAGAGATGGGGTCTTGCTCTAGCTCAGGCTGGTCTTGAACTCATGAGCTCAGGCAATCCATCTGCCTCAGCCTCCCAAAGTGCTGGGATTACAGGCACGAGCCACCATACGTGGCCCTCTTATACAACTTTTATTAGAGAATATCATACAAAATCATGCATAATCAAAACACAGCAGAATCATACATGCAGTATCATACCAAATCAACACATATACTGTTTTCTCAAGGTTTAATCATTCTTTATGAAAAAAACTCAATTTTGGTCTGTTTCGTATTCTTTTTATAAACATAAATGGAAAAAGTACTCTCAACACTGGCTATACTACTCCTCATACCTGGGCATTTTCCACAGCAAATGACTTCAACTGTATTATCGGATGCCTGACATCCTCTTCTTTTGTAGTCTCTGCAATTTCTGCATCATCCTCACTTGTTTCTACCACTTTATCAGCTATTTCATGTACTTTTATGCTGGTCTGTACTTCAGTCAATATCACTTGGAAAATTACTTCTGGGTCAGGTTCATTACAAGTTGCCACTTCATCAGGTTTTGCAATAAAAACTTCAAAATCTACTCCTCTGAATTCCACCATGGGAATAGATAGATGAACTATCTAATGAGGTCAAAACATCATGCTCTTGAGTTGTGACAAATCTAACTTTCTTGAAACACTTCTGTATCATTTTTGGCTGAACTTTATTCCAACGGATCTGATCTGGAGGACAGCATCCAGAGCGTTACATGATGCAGCAGCAGAAGTTACTTCCACAGGTGGATGGCAGTTTGTGTTTTATTGATGACCCACTGCAGGAGCTGGGTCATTTTAAAACGTTTTGCACTTCAAATGTAGTGCATTTTATATGTTTTTATGATGTCTTGGTTAAGAGGTTGGATTTTTGAGGTTGTGTCTGGAGGCAGAAATTTCAGTGTCACATTTGTGGGATGATTCACTTGTGGGAGGCCAGGACGGTTGTCTCCTGTCAGTGGAATAGACTCTTCTTTTTCATTTCTTGGTAGATACCCCTTACCTACTCCTCAAATAGGGCACCAGCCATCCACATGCATTTGTTTGATCTCCAAGTGACAGGGAGGACTTTGACCTTTAGGTTCTTAAATGTGTATGACTTTGCTGATCTACCAGTCACCAGGGGCTTTAGTTTCCCTTCAGTTGAGCTAGTGCAAAGCAGAAACGGGAAGTGTTCTGTGGAAAGTTTTCTGCTCTTAAATTTTTCCACTTCATGATGAGGCTCTTGGCAGGCGTCGCCTTGAAAAAGAGTCCACACTTCTCAGCGATATAGATATTGTCATCTTTGTTTCTGCTCCACGTGGTACCATCTGGATTGGCAAAATTGTTTGAAAATGTCATTTAGGAGATGGAAGGAAAGTAAAATACAATGTATATTTGCATAATGTGGCAGATATTTAATATATTTTAGCTCCTCTGTCCGTCCTTATGGCTTTGCAACTGACAGGTCAGTACTTTATAAAATAGTGTTTCACTGGGGCCTCTCATCTTAATTAATCTCTCTCTCCCTCACACTCTGGTAGCATATTATGATATCCTTCATGATAGCATATTATGTCTTTGTTACCACATTTCTCACTTTTGTGTTGCCTTTAAGTTATGTACATAGATGTTAATATATAAAACAACATCTTATTCAGCTATATATACAGCTGTTTGTAGAATATTTTGCTCATAGTGGGTGCCTCCAAGAATATTGAATAGAACAGACTTGCTAAAGTTTTAGGACCTTTACTTTAGGGGTGCAAGTTGGTGGTGGGAGAGCTGAACTGATTGACTTAGGAGCAGGGAAGGAGAGGAGTACACTGTCTAGTCTATTCATCAGTCCAGCACCTCTCCTTAGCATGTCCTGCACTTCTCCCAAACCAACTCTGACAGCCAAAATAGTAAGAGGGCAGAGGAAGATGACTAGTTCCTTAAGTCAAAGAATGCTAGACACCTACTGCTCCCCTTTGTCACAGATGCTGATGTCTCTGATCCCATGGGTCATGGTCAAGCGGACATAGCTCTAGCTTGGCAGCCATGACTTACTTGTATCACTGACTGGACAGTCAATGTTTGGTTTGCTCATCAGGAAAGGGGTGGAGTTATAGTAGTAGTTCTTAGATGCCCTACAACTTGAAAAGGTGGTGATTCTCAAAACCCCTGAGATGTGGTTCTACATGGGTGGTGATGATGGTGAAGCAAAGCTAGTGGCCCCAATTCGTGGTTTGGATATAGCACTATCCTCTAGGGTTATGGCAAAAAGAAAACCCTTGAAAATATAAATATTCTTCTTATATCCCCAATGCCTAGCACAATACCTGACTCGAGGTAAGTGCTCAGAATATTTGTTGAATGTGATAGAATGAAGAATATAGCTGGTCTTTGCCCCTGGCTCTTGGCACACAATTTCAGAAACCTTGGAATTTCTGAGTGATAGGAGTACCTTTTGTTTTCTTAAGAGCCTCTTTTCTTGGTACCTGAATTTATGCTAATGAGCTCCTAGCCCATACCCTAAGGTAGCTCATGGTACTTTTGGTTAGTATCTGAACTAAGGGTGGTTTTACTGGGGTCCTTGCCCTCTAACTCATGGGACCTGATGCTAACTTCAGGTAGGTAGTGTCAGAATCAAAGAATCTTGCTCTTAACTTGTGGGGTCTGCCTTAACTCTGAGTAATTAGAATCAGAAGTGAATTGAACTGTGGTCACTGAATTGGTGTTGGACAAGTGGTATTGCAACAAAGTGTTTGCACTGGGCATAACAAAGAACATTAATGAGCACCCACTCTATGCCAGGCCCTTTTCTGAGTGCTTTATATTCATTATCTCGTCTAATCCTTACAACCAAACTTCAGAGTAGACGTCACCATTATCTCCATTTTACATATAGGAAGTGGAGGCATAGAGAGGTAACTTCAATGCTACACAGCTAACACTGGATTGATTTATTTATCTATTTATTTAGAGACAGAGTCTTACTCTGTCACTCTCGGTAGAGTGCCATGAAATCATAGCTCACAGCAACCTCAAACACTTGTGCTTGAGCAATCTTTTTGCCTCAGCCTTCTATTGCTGGGACTATAGGCGCCTGTCCCAATGCCCAGCTAGTTTTTCTATTTTTAGTAGCGACAGGGTCTAGCTCTTGCTCAGGCTGATATCCAACTCCTGAACTCAGGCAATCCACCCACGTTGGCCTCCCAGAGTGCTAGAATTACAGGCATGAGCCACTGCACCTGGGCTACAAGACTGGATTTAAACCCAAGTAGTTTGGCATCAGAGCCCATACCCTACACTACTACCATTACGCAGTCATGATACTTGACCCTGTCTTCTTGATCCACAGGCTCTGAAACAGAATGAAGAGTCTGGCTTGATTATTGAGGGCATACCTGATGGCAAGTGTTGAGAAAAATGGGTGCTGGGGGTAGCACCTCATGCCTATAATCCTAGCACTTTGGGAGGCCGAAGTAGGAGGATCACTTGAGCTCAGGAGTTTGAGACCAGTCCAAGCAAGAACAAGACCCCTTCTCTAGAAAAAATGGAAAAATAAGCAAGGCACCACAATGCACACTTGTCATCCCAGCTACTCCAGAGGTGCAGGCAGGAGGATTGCTTGAGCCCAGGAATTTGAGATAGCAGTGAGCTATGGTGACATCACTGTACACTAGCCCAGCTGAAAGCATCAGACCCTGTCTCAAGAAAGAAAAAAGAAATTGAATTATGGAAAAGATTTCTTCTGAGACACCTCATAAAACAGGCTGTGATACAGTTGCCAATTCCCTGAGAATTGAAATGATGCCACATGCCTCATATCAACTCAGGTATTAAGTGGGATATGCCTCAGACCTTATCAATCACAGCAATCACCAGAATCAATACTCATTAAACAGTCATGTACATGAACAAAAGTTCATCACAAAGAGCATGTAGATGCTGCACCCAGGAAGGCTGTGCTCAAAAGGCAAGATAACACTAATGGAGACAAACCTTCTCCTTGTCTTGGGAAGAGGGAGGGAAGAAGAAAGTCCCACTTATGTGAATGGGCTTGAAGCACTCCACAGCTGCCCCTATGCCCTCCTCATATTTCTTCATATGTAAAATATTTTCTAGTTGGTGGATAGAGCAAGGCTAGATTAATGGCAGGCCTGGTGACCCCTATCTGTAAAGGGCCGTGGCCCCCCATAAAAATACTTAATAGAGTTCTTTCTCTTTAATTGCATGCCACACTCTTTGGGGGGCCATCCATCTCTGTGGACGCTCTGGGCACCAGCCTCCCTTTGTAATGCCGTGCTGCCTGAGTGTGGAATCAGCTGATGAGGCCAGGGGTCCCAAGGCAGTACACCATCTGGCCAAGGTCATGGGTGGCAGATTACCAATTAGGAAGCATGGCAGGGAGGATGTTGTGTGGCTGGGGGCCAGGAATAGTTGGTGTATCAGCCATCAGTAAGGGTACCAGTGTAGGTGTTGCAACAGATTAATACACAAATCTTTGCTCTCAGGGGATCCTGTCTGACATCTTAGATTTGGTCACTAGGAGCTTTCAGAGGTAGAAAATGAAGAAACTTTATTTAAAAATGAGCAGGCACTAAAGGAGTGTTTCTCAAACTTCAATGTGCATACGAATCATCTAGAGATCTTGTTAAAATGCAGTTTTGGATTCAGTGGGTCTGAGATGGGCCTGAGATTTTGCATTTATAATAACCCAGGCGATACCAGTGCTGCTGGGCCACAGACTACTCTTGGAGGCAACAGGCAACAGCTGAGAACACTCGCCACCTGGCTCTCCGCTTCCCCTCTAGAAGGCCTGGCCTGTAATAATCTACACGATTGGAGCCTGGTGTCTATAGAGTTCCCTTCCACTCCAACTCCTTAGATTAAATGACGTTTCTCTTATATGTTAATGAATGTTAATAGAGAATAAGGAAGGCCAAGTCCCCACACTTTATTTTTTCTTTTCACTTACTTTTTAATTATACAAGTAACACATGAATATATCTGGAGAACGTTAGCCAACCCAATCATCATATCATTTAATGAGTGAACTTCTTTTCTATCTTTAATGTAAGAACTCATTTTAAAAAACCTACAATGCCATTATTATTCTCAACAAGGTTAATAATAATATCTATATCGTCTAATATCCAGTCTATGTTTGATTTCAGATAACTGTCCCAGAAATGTCTTTTTATGGTTGAACTGTTTGAATCAATATTTAAACAACATGTACACATTGCATTTCGTTGATCGGACTCAAATCTTTTTTAATCTCTAAGTCTCTCTTATTCTCGTGATTATTATTTTGCAATTTCATCCAATTTATTTGTTGAAGAAATGTGGTTATTTTCCCTGGGAATTTCCCTCAGGTTAAATTTTGCCTGATTGTATCCATGGTGTTAGTTACCATGTCCACTATCCTCTGCATTTCCTGTAAATGTGTAGACTTAACTAGATTCATTCTTTATTTTTTGGCGGGCATGCTCTGTAGATGGTGCTGTGTGCTTTCTATCCCCATCACCGGGAGGAACATGACAATGGTTGTTTCACCTGGAGGTGTTAGGATTGGCCGGATTGATCCCTGGGTCATGAAGTTGTCCACGGCTCTTTCACATAACGATTTTGGACCTCACTGACAACCTCGTTCGAACTCTTGCAAGTGCTCCTTTCGTGCCTGTGCTTCCTTCAAACTTCCTTCTTTGGTTTTCTCTACCTGGTGGCAAGTTCCCTGAAGGCAGAATTGTGTCTTTCCCTGTCTCAGCACCTACCCTAGTACCTGGCATACAGTTGGTATTCAATAGTTATTAAATGAATGAAATCTGCCCCTAACATCTGACCCCAGTGGATGTCTGCCATGGATTGGTTCTGGTTACACATATCCAGGGTGTCAGAGACTCTGAAAGTCCTGCTAATGTCAAAGGCATTCCTTACAGGAATTCCACCACCTATTGCCTCATACAAACTTCAGAGACAAGGTAGTATTTCAGCCGTGACTGGAGTTCCCAAGCCCCTTGGTGCTACAGAGGAGATAAGGAGAGACAAGGAAGAGATAGTTTTATAGAGCCTTTTCTAACCTCTGAATCAAAAAAACACGTCTCAAGGTCAGACACACGGTCACAGGCACACTCACTGAGGGCAAAGGTGCCTGCTTTGGGAGTGACTTACAGACATACTGCAAGGCTACAGTGTTTTGTGACTGCTGGCTGATTTGAGGTCCCTGAGGTCCCATTTCCGAGTGGAGGGGTCACTGATACTTGCACTGAACATTTTTCCCCTCTTCCAGGAAGTCTTTGATTTTAACTAGGGCCTGGAAAAGCCCTTACTGGAACTGTTCCACTAGTAGAATGGTAGATGGCCTTTAAATTTCTTTAGGACATTAGTGACAGGGAAGAAAGGGGTGTTGCTAGATCAAGGAGCAAGACCTTTGGAGACTGAAGGGTTAATGGCAGCCTGCCCACTAGGGGGAGCCCTAATCAATGAAGATGCCTGTGTTACGTTGGGACTAGCAGGAAATGCTCCCAGGTCCTAAAGATGCCCTTAAAAGAAGCATGTTAAGTTTCAAAAGGAATTGCTAACTTTCCAGGTTCCAAATGCTAGCAACCTCATTCCCTTCCCTAGTACTCCCGTTGCCAATGTTAGACTGCACACCAATACCCAAGCCTATACTATAAAACAGTGATTCTCAACTGGAGATAATTTTGTACCCCGGGGGAACATTTGTCAATGCCTGGAGACATTTTTGGTGATCAGAACTGGGGGGTAGGGGGTTTGCTACATGCATCTAGCAGGTACAGGCCACTACGAAACATTCCACAATGCACAGGACAAACACCCACAACAAAGAATTATCTGGTCCAAAATGTCACTAGTACTGAGAATAAGAAATCCTGCCCTAAAACAATCTCATGTTCATTTGCCATCAGACTGGCATTGAATTAAACAAACTCCCAGGCTCTTAAGGCCGTAATCATTCTTATGTCTTTCATCTGAATTCCTAAAATCACACTCTCAAGTTTCTTGGACTCTTCCTTCAAAGTTGTCCTACAAATAGTTTTGTTAAATGCTTCAAAATCAGATGTCATAAATTAATTTCTTTCCTATTAGACAAGTCTCTACCCCATCCCCACCCACACCCGAAGCACCCTATTTCTTTTCTTGGCCTTGTTTTTTAAATTCTTCTTTTCTTTTTTCTTTTTTTATTAAATGATAACTGAGTACATTAATGCAATCATGGGGTACAGTGTGGTGTTTCATGTACAATTTGAAATATTTTCATCAAACCAGGCAACATAGCCTTTATGTCATTTTCTTAGTTATTGCATTAAGACTTTTATATTCCACTTTTAGAAAGATTCACTTGTACCCTTGTAAGATAAATCATAGAGGTGATCCCTCCAATCACCCTCCCTCCACCTACCCACCCTCTCCTCTTCCCTCCCCCTCCCCAAATTCTTAGGCTATAATTAGATTATAGCTTTCATATGAAACCTATAAATTAGTTTCATAATAGGGCTGTGTACATTGGATACTTTTTCTTCATTCTTGAGATACTTTGCTAAGAAGAACATTTTCCAGCTCTATCCATGTAAACATGAAGGAGGTAAAGTCTCCATCTTTCTTTATGGCTGCATAGTATTCCATGGT